>JAOYNN010018027.1:0-12958 GCA_025770095.1 Goniobranchus kuniei | reverse complement strand
ATTGGACACCAGCTCTTCAGACTTTTCGCTGTTGTTTCATCAAATAATATCCCAACACCTCTTTCATGTTTATCTCCCCCTGAATAGATAAGGGTTTTGTTTCCTACTTTGATAGAACCTGCCGCCCCTTTCCATCTTACTTCAGCAAGTCCCAGGATGTTAAGTTTCATTCTATCGATTTCCTGATCAACATTATCGATGTTAAGTTTCATTCTATCGATTTCCTGATCAACATTATCTATTTTCCTTTCCGGTATAGTGTTCTTACATTCCATGTACCTATTTTTGATGGTTGGTCTTTGGTGCAAGCAGATGCGTGATGATGACTTGGAGCCACCTGCTGCACATGGCTGTCCCTGCCGAACGAGGGATTTGGATCTGACTGACAAATCCCCTTCACGCTATAGTTTTCTATAAACGTATGATTGCCTTGGTATATATCTAATAATTAACATGATTAAAGTAAATTACAGGCAACTGAAATGAAATATCGTCCCAGTAAATCTCTAAATGCTTAAGTCAGGAACTGGGTCATGAACTTTTTGGATTATTTTTTTTTTTTTATTACTGGAATCAATTACTGGAAAATGTTTACCATGTATACTAAGCTGCTAAGAACTATCATATTATGTTTTTAACTAGATTCCATTTTCTATGCTGATGACAGCCAAATTTATAAAAGCATTATTTTGCAAAATCTTCCTTTCCTTCTTGTAATGTTCCAAAATGTTTTGAAGAAATTAAAGCATGGATAACAAGAATCGATTGAAGCTGAAAGATGCCAAGACGGAAGCTATGTTAGTTGGTAGGAATGACATCTTAAAGAATCGATTAAATAAATCGATTAGGTTTGGAGAAAGTGAAATTCCAATCACTAATGTTGTAAAAACCTGGGCATGTATATTGATTCTGAGTTATCTTTCAACAGTGAAGTAAATCACATCACCAAGCTAGTGTACATTGAATGGAGGAAAATTAGTAAAATAAGATCTTTTATCACTAAAAACATTGCTATCCTCCTGATAAATGCTCTTGTTTTGACAAAATTTGATAATTGTAACTCGCTTTTAGCAAACATAAATAAAGATAAATTAAACTCCTTACAAGTCGCCTGATGCTGCTTGACTAATTTTTAGAAAGAGTAGACACACATCAGTATCAAGTCTTTTAAGGGAATTTACATTGGCTTCTGGTTTTTAGAAGAATAAGATTTGTTCACTGGTCAACAAATTGATACACTCGACAAACTCTTATAAAATTTTATGCCCCAGCAAGAAACCTGTTCTTTCGAAGCCAAAGACTTCGGAAAATTGGTCAACGGTCTTTTTCTTTTTCGGCACCCCATTTTTGGAATTCCCTACCTCGGAATGTCAGGATGGTCGAAAGTATGGACCATTTTAAGTCTAGCATGAAAACGATTCTTTTTAACTTACAATGATGATTTAGTTTTAAAGATATGTTGTTATCAGATTAATCACTGGCTTTTTATGATCTGTGTAAAATTGTAACTAATACTGACGTATACAATGTTCACTCATTTATATAAATGTAAAGCACTTTGAGCTCATCTGGTATGGGGTAAAGCGCTATAAAAGCACTTTTTATTATGATTCTTCTTCTTATTATTATAATCAATGTCCTCACCTCCTCTAAAAATTAATTGTCTCTATAAATCTCTAAACATGTAAGTCCATAGATATTTATGGAGAAGACGGAAGAGACTCATTCTAGGCGAATAAACCCAAAACTGTCATCAACGAATTTCTGAATTATATGTTCAGAAACTTACAAGGTCAATATATTAGACTTAGGATAGGTGATATAAAATCAGACAAATCATACCAAACAAGAAAGTAAAAACAGCCTGGATAGTTTGGTATGCAGATTCAGTTAATGAATTAAACAAAAAACAGCCAAAGCATGTACAATGCAAAAATCCAGGGAGCGAGACAAAGAGACAGGTAGGAAAAGGTAACAACTGGTTTGAAAAGAGACTTAAAAAGTAAAATCATGTTCTATACAATGCCAAGCTAAGCCCCTACCTCGAATGTTACTGCACCAAGTTTCACAGGCTCTTCTTTCTTAGGGGGTGATGTTGTGGATCTGTTCCAGTTCTTCTCTCTCAGTCCTATGACGCTTTGTATCAAAGCTTTAATATTCCTATTGCAAAAGAAATGTAACAAAATATTACAGTGCATTAAGCATAGTTCTAATATAGCATGAACAAGCTATTGGGAACACTCTCCCTTAAATAAAGTATGTAAAACATTTTCAGTGTACATGGTTGCTTAGAATCTAACACATGACTCTTCACTAATGAAACAATTTGCAGGTACATAAACAATTCCAATGTTGTGTTAACACATGGTTTCTGTAAAAAAAATATTTCAGATTAATCACATACCACAACCATGTACAAGTTGAATGGAAACAATACAATATTGACTAGTGGCAGGTATAACCATTCACCTACTGTATTACTCCCCCTCCCCATGTTGCCATTATGGTTAACAATCCCCTTTTTCAATTTTCTTCTTAAGGATGTTACCCACAGAGTACTGTTATGTTAAAAAAAACAACAAAACATAAATTATATTCCAGATCCAATGGACACATAAGGGTATGAAAAAGACGTATGCGTTTAATTCCTGATAAATGAAACAAATTATTCATATTGTTTTCTCTATCCCTCTTTCTATTTCACCTATTAATACAAATGTAGTGGGATCAAAGTTCTAGTTTTGGCAGTTAATTTGTGATTTGCCATACCCCCAAGATCTAATTAAGGAAAAGGTTCAAAGTGATCTCAACAACCAGACTAAAGTAAATTTCCTTGCTTCACTTTGTTCAAAACTATCATTTTACTACCATTTTCTAGCTTTAAAAAACACAACAAAAACAACAAAAACAAAAAATAGATTTTGATTTTCTTCAAGTCATGATAAAGAAATCACAAGAAAAAAAAACAAACTTGGATGAGCTTCTTGAACATTATAAATCAATTTTACACAAATCAGAGGGATATGGTAAGTTTCAGGGTTAGAAGTGGCTTTAAAAGATTCAAGTTTTTTTTTCCAGGTTTTACAAAGCCCACAAACGTTTGTTCAATGGTCCAAATGAAATTACAATATAGTGTGTCCATACATGCAAGAGAGCTTGTGAGACTGTCTTAAAGTTCCAGCAATAATGGCAGCCATTCGTGAAACTTCTTGAATCTGTATTAGTGGCACATGACAGCTAAAAATAATATTTCTCATAGCTTGGTTGATCCAGATTTACCAATAATTGACATTTTCAAGGCTTTTCAAGGTTTCTTGGTGAAATTCAAGGCTTTTCAAATTTTTTCAAGGTCCTTATTTGTTTTCAAGGTTACTTCTAACCCTGAGGTTTATAAAAAAAAGAAGACAATCTTGCCTGTTTTGAACTTCTGCCAAAGTGATGGCATTTGTGAGTAATAAGGTCAACTGTGAGCAAAATGTCATTCTCAAAGTTATTAGAACCATGCCATCTCCCTATCTTCTAGAGGGTTTCAAATAAATAGCAAAGTAGAACATCAAAATGTTCATATATAAATGAGTCGACCTGAAATTTAACTAATACAAAGCTACACAACATTTCACTGGGTTGTGACTTACTGAGCCATCGGTATATTATATGATTCCAAAAGCTCTTTAAGTTTTACAAAAACGTTTTTAAATTCACCATCCATCTTTTCGTTAGTCTTGGCAAAATCCTCCATAAGACCTCCAACAAG
Source organism: Goniobranchus kuniei (assembly GCA_025770095.1). NCBI lineage: Eukaryota > Metazoa > Mollusca > Gastropoda > Nudibranchia > Chromodorididae > Goniobranchus > Goniobranchus kuniei. The sequence continues at coordinate 9,204 of JAOYNN010018027.1, read as the reverse complement.
CTTTTCACATGAAAAAGAAATCAAAGAAAATTAATACATACTTACATATACATATAATGTGCAACAGGCACAGTGCATGCAAGCTAATTTTGAAAGAACGAAAGAAGAAAGAGAAAAAGATGAAACTACTGCATGTAGCTAAACTTTTACACTCACAACAAAATTTCTATGAGAGTGAAAAGTTTCACTCTAAAGTGACAAAGTGAATTCCTAGCATTTCATGATTCTGAACATTAAGAATTATAACAGTTCCACTCTCTACAGATGTTTTGATACCCAAGCCCCCCCTTGGCGAGCCAACTTGAGGAGGGGCATGACGTAAAATTGTATGCTATTCGAAAGCTTGACTGTATGTAATCTCAAACCCAATTTTTCATAGGTCTAGGTCTAATTTTAACCTGACAGGAGTGTTTTCTTTGAATGTAGGTATTTTTTGTTTGGTCACCATTTTTGGAAAAAGGAACACGTCAAGTCCATTTGCTTGAGAACAGAGAGTAGCCAGGATCATCACCAAATCTTTATGTTAGTGAATATTCAAGTTCTATCAAAAAAGCCAGATTGGAAAAACCAGTATGTACTGTAAACACTATCTTCACACTGCTCTCGTACGAATTTTAGATGTCAAGGAAGTTGAAACTGAGCTTTTCATTTCTCTTCTGAAGCTGTATCCTGCTCGTCTAGATGCTGTCAGGAAAGCTGGTGGTACACACTCTAAATATTAATGAAAATGTTTTTTAAATTTTGGATTTGAGATTAGAAAGAGTCTATGTCTGAATGTATGTTGTTGGTTTTATGTCAGCTGTTCTGGGTTTGGCCAAAGTATCGAAACACCCTGCATATAAAATCTACTTTGCTGCATGACTTAACTGATTGAACTGCAGGAGTGCATATGTTAATTTTCTCAACATTCTTGTGATGGTCCTCAAGTAACACAAAAAGAAATAGAACATTAGATGTGCCTAAGCCAAGTTGAGATTTCGGAGGCATTTTCTTGTTTTAAAACACTTTATAAAAATTATATCAGTATTTGTAATACAGCGAGCACGCATGAAACTGACGAAAAATTTATTAATCACCATTTGCCATGCAAATCCTTACATCATGGAACTTTTATTACAACCCTGTGTTTAGGAGGGGAGGGGGGGGGGGGAAGTTGAATAAAGCTTGAGAATCATTTGAAGCACAAAATAAACCGGATATTTTAAAGAGAAAAAATAAGATACCAAACAAAATCATACCACAGATCATAGAGGTTAGAAACTTTTCTTTTCAAATCCCTGCCTGGCAAAATCCCCACCTTTGTGAAGAGAGAGAACAGAGTCTGACAAAAGAAGAAAGAGGACAGACAAGATAAGCTGTCACTCAACCCTTAGTAGCCTTCTATGAAATGAATAAGGAGATCTATCATTGGGCTTTTTCTTATACATCTCAGTTGAGAACCCCGACAGTCCACATGAGAACTACTTATCAGATATGACTCATCAATCAAGATTTGGTAGCAGCCAATGACTCACAGCACAGAAGACATTTGAACAATAAAGTGGAATCAGCATTTTTAACTGACCAGTTTGTCATAAAAAATCAGAGACTATAACGCCAAAGAAATTTTTAGGCTGTTATGTCAAACCAATCTTAGTAAGCAAGACATTACTAATGAACAAAGACATAAGTAGTAAAATAACAAACATATTCATTGCACTCCAAGGCTCCCTTTTACTAAGCACAGCATAAGGAAAATACAGTGATCTTTTCGTATTTACCTAAAATCAATGGGAAAAGACACTATTTAAATGTCAACTCTAAATACTACTTATTACAGAAACAAATGTGAAAAGAAAAAAAAATATTCTTAATTCCCTGTTTTGAGTTGAAAACCTAATTTCCACCCCATCCCCATAAGATAGTTTGCATAAGTTATGGTGAAGTGGAAATCAATTTTAGTTTGACACCAACACTTTACCCTACCTTTAAAAGTTGACAAACACATTTTACAGTCCTATCCTCAGGAACTGAAAGAAGAGTCATTATCATTTCTGCAAGTTTCACAGGCATGAAGGTAAATCGTGAACGGGTTCCATCACGAGATTTAGTCTGTTGAATGAAAAGAATGAAATATTGAAAAACAAATTCTAAAATTGTTCTTTCATACATTGGACTTTCTTTCTGTAAATACTTAAGCCAGCTTCAATTCGGCCGTACACTGTTTCAAAATTTAACGAATGTAAATGCAGGCTAATCAAAAGTTCTGAACTCCTGTGACTGTGATGTGAATGTTCAATGAACTTAAACATGCCAATCTCTTGCATGGATTGTAGATCTAGCCCCTTATAAATACTGTTGTAAGTCTATGTTGTATTTGTCAAGTCTAGATCGACGTAAATATATATTAATGCAAATAAATAAAAAGATTGCATAGATCTAGATAAAAAATTTATATTTATCTTTACATCTAGATAGAGATCAAAAATATTATTTAGGCCTAAGGTATCTACTTTTAGATCTATAGGCAAAGGTGAATCCCTATGGGGAACTTTGATTCACCATGCTCTGAGAGGATGTGAACCATGACAAATTATTTGATCCATCACTTGTCATTGAAAAAAAAAAACCCACCACTGAAAGGATTTTCTTTCCTTCTTCAAACAAGATTTGGCTTCATTTCAATTAAATAAAACCAGAAATGACTTATTCATGGAATTATGATGCATTTTTATTCTGTACATACATATCTATCTGTAAACAATTTAAAAAAAAAAAAAATGTCTTTTCACGAAAGGAGCATGTTGTCCCTTTTCTTTTCAAAAGACTCCTTCTATTGCCCTTTCAGAAACTATAAGTTTGTAAGGCTTCAAATGACAATCAAACCTCTAAAATGAACATCTACTGACAAATGCTAAAGTAAAATTCATCACACTGTCTGAGTGCACCCAAAGAGTTTTAAATGAGCAGTAAGAGGTTTCATGGACCCCAAATCAAAATTCAACTGCACCCCTATCTGTATCATGGAAATCACCACCCCTAATTACCTATTTTATATGAAATAATACTAAACACGGCAATAACAACAATATAATGTTTACATACACATGGTACAGATTCTAGGTAACAAAGAGAACAAAATTTGATGGCAAATTTAGTATTAAGTTAAATGCTCTGTAGTTTCATATGGAAAAATTATCAACACTCCTATTCCATCGGAATAAATAGGGAACAAAATTAAATCTAGATTTTAATTTATTAATTTTACAATTATGGATCATACATGTTGTTTGGTAATATCTTTAAAGATAGTGAAGGAGCCTGGAAAGGAATTCTTTCATATACATGATGTGAGGCACCCAATTAAATTTCAAGGACACAATTGTACCTCCACATTAAGAAAGAGTTCAGCCATAAAAATTGCTAGGCCACATAGATTTTTTTTGTCCTCATCAGATCCATGCAGAAGTTCATTTCTCCTGTCAAATTCCTCCCCACACCTGTCAATGCATCAATATCAGGGAAGCAATTAAACGACTTAGCGATGCTTACAGTAAAACTAGCAACATGAATTGTTTAATCTATCATTCATAAAGTCCTAGAAATACAATGTACAATCTATGCAAAAGACCGGAGGAGATTTAAGCCATTTAGAAGATATTGTCTTGTTGTAGATACAAAAAGGGAAGAGCAATTGGATAAAACATTTGTATCTAATTATAGACCCAACTAGAATAAACCAAACCAAACATACAGCATGATTCCTCCTTTAAAGAAAAAAAATAAATATTTCAAACATGTAAACGGCCTGTAATAAAATTGTTTGAAACTTTCAGCGACTCAAAACTACAAGAGAATTTATATAATACACATGTAGGTCTGCAAGTTGTTCTACATCTCTCAGAGTCTTGATGATTTCATCCAAGTAAGCTTACAACTATAACTGTCCAGATAATGCTGCAATGCCAACAGCTCTAGATCAATCTATAAGTATAAAGATAACGATAACGATAAAATAATAATAATAATAATAATAATAATAATAATAAATTGGAATTATATTGGGCCTTCCATTTGTATAAAAATCTCAAGGCGCATAACATAGAGAGAAACTCTATCGAAGACACACTCACATTCACACATACATACATGTAAAATATATCTGCTAAAAAAGCTGAAATGGATAATAAATAGACTTATGATTATGAGGAATTTAAAGCTTTAAGAAACAAATTATGATGTTTGAATGCAGCTTTGAAAGTGGCGAGACTGTTCTCGAGTCTCCCTGGGGAGAATATTCCAAATGTTGGGGCCAGAAAATTCAAAACAACACTCTCCATGTCTTTACAGTTTCTTTCTAGGGAAAAGCAAGAGTGAGCGGTCATCAGATGACTTAGATTACGAGGATGACTCTTTTTAAAAATCAGCTAGTGGATGACTCTTTTTAAAAATGAGCTTGTTTAAATATGAATCATTCAAACATTTGTAAACCATTGTTGAAATTTTATATTCTACTCTTTCTTTGATAGGAAGCCAGTGTAATGATTTTAATAATGGGGTAACATGGTCTGACTTCTTTCTATCTGCAGACAACCTTAGCTGCATAATTTTGGACGTGTTGCAATTTATTCAGTTGCTCAGCGGGGAGACCAAAGAGAAGAGCATTATAATAATCCAATTTCGAAAAAATAAGAGAAATCACAAGAGTTTCAGTGGTACCAAGGAACAAATATTTCCTTATATGACTTACAAGCTTTAATTAAAAAAACATGCTTCTGCATAGACAACTGATGTGGGCGATGTTTATCAATGATGACGCCCAAATCTTTAACAGTTTTTGTTGCAGTAATTTGAGAATCAACAGTTCTCAAGGTTGGATTTTGTGCCTTCTTCCATGCAATTTTCTTCTCTAAAAGGACAACGTCAGTTTTTGACTCATTAAGTTGGAGTTTATTTTTAGTTGTCCAATCTTTCACGTCAGAAATACATTCTTCAAAGACATGATGTAAAAGAACAGGTAAATCATTAGGGCTCAGACACCTATACATTTGAGAATCATCTGCATAGAAATGGAATTGCATTTGATGGCTTTTGATGACATGTGCCATTGGCTGTATGTAGAAGGTGAAAAGTATTGGACCTAACACTGAACACTGAGGGACACCCCAATGCAAACTGAATTCATGTGTAGTTGTAACACGGTATGCAGAGGGAGTAGCCTACATTTTCACAATAAGAAAATGATGACACGAACATACAATAAATTAGATGGCTATCGTGATGATATCATCCCCGTTTACTGGATTCTAATACTGCACATTTCGGTGGTTAGCCATTGGGCCAACATCAACAACACAAATTAATACATATAAGCAAACTTCCAGTGGAAAATAGGGCTTTGCAGAAAGCTGTCCAACACATCAAATGTCAACAATCATAATAGCATCTAGGTAGAAAATACACCTGAATGCTAGGCATGTGATTTCATCGTGTTACATGGGCAAACATCGATTGCTCTGCAGCCATAATAAAAATTTTAGTGTAGTGAACGTTGGCTTTTATTTATTTACTTCTTCCTTCATTTGCATTTTTAAAATGTATTCATCTTTATATGAGCTGCTGTATGTAAATCTTATGAAAGGAGCCATTTTCTTTCCTTTTTCCTTTTCTTTCCAAGCCTTGAATATGGAGTTTTTTGAAAACTTTTGTACAAAAGTATCTCCTACACTTGTTTAAGGAATAAAGAAGATAACCTTGTTTTCATTGTGTGACTGTGTAGTTGTATGGCAATCAGCCTATATGATACTTAACACTGTTAATTTGGGATTATTTAATGACCAATATTTAAGTATGGCAACGAAAAAAAGTTTATGAGGAACAGTGCTGATTGATTATTATTCCTAATTCAGAGTTGTCAATGTAAAGCTATTTATCCCCAATAAATTTATAGGCATTGTAAACATGACAAAATACTGTTTGCAACGCCAACTTCTCTTCTGCATCCTTTACAAGTACACTACAAAGTACAACTCATTTTAGTTTTAGTAGAGAAGTCCATTCATAATTTTAATGTTCCTTGCAGCTTGTTTTGTGGATTGCATATTTCCTGATATATCCTGAAAGTTTTTGTAAATACAATGCACACTGATAATTTGACATCAACGGGACCAGGCCATTCATGTCAACATGGGTGGCCTGGACACTTTGAAGTCGAATTATTAGGAAAAAAAAGTGCGTCAAATTAAGGGCAATAGCGAATTATGAGATGGCAATTTAAGTGGAGTGCACTGTAATTGCTTTCCAGAACCATTATAACCAAGTTGATTCTCCACAGGTTTTTGTGTCACCAATGTTTATTCTCTATCCTGATGACTGTAGAAGGATACAGTATATGAAAACAGATTCTGTCACCACTGTTATTTATTCTATAGATACTGATGACTGTAGAAGAATTATATATCCAAAGCTATTCCTGGTCATGTTTGCTGATAGCTACACTCTACTATTATCAGAACAGTACTTTTCTCGAGAGTGCCCTCCAGCTGAATACCCGTTTCACCTAAGTGTCCACTATTCTGACATAAACCTAAGTTTTCAATATAAATTATCACTCTATGTGCCCGCCTTCAAAAGTCATTTGTCAATAAAGTGTCTGATATGTTGCCAATCAAAAAAGGTAAGAAATGTTAACTAAACTTAGATAAAGTACACAATATAACTACGAACTCTGTCCAGAGTTTACAATAGTGTCAAAATACATCATCCTTGCTCATGTTAGTAGTTTTCTCTGCCCTTTTGAGGGTAGGAACAAGTAACAAATGCCTGCCCTCCTTGCTGATCCTACAATTATAGTCAATCAAATTCAAATGTGTCAATGAGATGAAAGAGGTAAGGCTTAGATTTGGACATCGATGACCAGAAATGCTCAGCTATTCGATAAAGCGAGTTGGCATATATCTGATCTTCTAAAGGTGGTTGATTAATGAATGACTTTGTACAGATCTAAGCAATATAATGCATTCAAATACCTTCCTGTACAAACGAAATGTCCGGCAATATTCAGGAATGACTTTGATCCTACTGATATTGTCGACATGGCTCATTAACTTACAGGTGATTTAAAAACTTAGCATATGATCATCAATCCACACATCGACCACTGGGCACTCATGCGAAAAGTACTGTATTGTATACCACTTACAATGAAAATAATCAGGGAGCATCTCCTGTTCAATTTTTTGAATCGTGTGATATACACCATGTATCTTATCTGGACAAAATGTGAATAAAACCAGGGAAATGGCTTAAGAGATGGTCATCTACACATTTTATGCCTGGAGCTTCCTTACTTCCTAATGGGGCTGTAGAAATCATTTAAAAAAATTAAGTATTTGTGATCAATTTTTCATAACATAAATTGAATCAGGAGAAAAGTACAGGCTTGGTAGAAAAAGGCAACTAAAGATTATATTTTCGGTGACAGTTGAACACCTTCTATGATAAGACTCGTTGGCTGTTTTAGATGCACAGAAAAAACAACAGTCTGTTGTACATATATACTTGTATCTTATTTCCAGGTACTTGTATTTGTTGGATCATCATCATCTTAGTCCTAATAAAGTTAAGGCCAAAAGTGCTTAATTTTATTTTCAGACATGATGCAACGAAAAAATATGAAATTTTGCCGGTATCCTCAACATGGCACGTAGGTTTACTGTTTGGCATCTTTAGTTGGTAAAAATTTGTAAGAAGAAAAAAAATTTTAGGCATATTATGTTAATTTAAATCCTATGGGGTCCAAAGTCATTTGCTGCTGTCATAGTATTAGGCCTATCTCTTTGAACATTCATAAAAAAGATCTAGGTCTACTCGCATCGCAAGGCTATTCCCATTTGTGTGTCACTAGGCTGAGGAACCCTTATGGAATTAATCCTCAAAGAAAGAAAAGATTTTCTCTCACTTACAGAGATATAAGAACCCAAATGTGGGAGATCAGAATGCAGGTATGAGTATGAGATTGTAATCATTTCCTGACGCCAAACCTCGGCAAGCCTATAGATTAGATCTAATGATAATGAAATTTAAAATGAAAAAGAAAGGATAAATCTAGATAGACCTAGATCTAGATCACACCCAGAGCCCATAGACAATTTAGATGGAGATCTAAATTTCTATATCTAAGATCTCTCCATCCTCCCTCCATTCGAAGAATGGGGTTTCAAGCTAGTTTTTCTAATTTTACACACACACACAAAAATCAAACAAAAACCCTTTAGGTTTATTTCCTTTTGTTCAGAGACCATTAGCTAATGATCAAGTTTTAAAATTTCACTAGCAATAACAAAAATACATTCCAACTAAGGAACTAAAAAAATTCTTCATTCCAACATACCACTGCTGTTGCAATTTGGGTGGCATTGCCAGCATTCAGATTATTCATTCTTGCCAAAAACTCTTCGTCATGATTAAAAATAAATTAATATTCATGATCATCATATTATTTTATTTGAAGTTTCAAAATGATCGATCTGATACTCTAAAAAATATCCTTCATGATTCTTGATCTAAAGGATATAACTTTCACATTTTTTTGGTACATGTATATATTTTTTCATCTGATTTAAAGTAAATTACCCATTGAAGATAAGGAAAAGTTACATCAGGAGTAGATATAATGAAAATGAATATGACATTATGACAAGTAGGGGGGGGGGGTACTACATAGGCAAAACATGTTATGGTCGTCAGTTAGTTGTAGGGGAAAAACAAAACTGGGGATACAAAGAATTTGAAAGAGCAAAAGAAAAGTTGAGATCACACAGGACTACTTCAAGTTAACTCTTGTGATTACTGCATGTTTTTCTGGGTTTAGACCAAATTAATTTTTTGTGAGAGTTGACCAGGATGGGTGAGTATAGCAAAAAATTTATATGGCAAAATAGATTCAACCGAAATGAAAGGTCTGAAAACTAAATTAATTACAAACCTGATCTAGAAACACTTAAAAGATATTTTCAGAAGGTCTCAAAAATGAAGAAAAACAGTCCTAGTAGATAACATTAAAATAAATTTCAAGCTACTATTAAAATTTGTCATCCCCAAATCAAGGATAGACAGACATCTTTACATACTTATACCGTCTTCTGTAAGATTATGGAAAGCTGATGCTGAGGGATCAGAACAGTACTGAAGTTTCCTGGAAGAAGAAGAAGAAGAAGAAGAACA
>JAOYNN010017916.1:0-12958 GCA_025770095.1 Goniobranchus kuniei | reverse complement strand
TTAATTACCGTTATGTCAATTTTATGACCAGCAGAGCGTGCGCTTGTCCGACACGACAGTGCTTATAGGCATGCCAATTATATAGTAAAAATTCCATCAGAGCCGGAGAGCGTGCTCTTGCTGAGATCGTGCCCTTGCACGGTGTGCTTATGGGCAGAATCTACTGTATTTTGTTTTGTCTTGTTTCTTTTTTTCCTTTGTTTTTTTTTACTTTGCTGGTTTTTGTTTTAGTTTTTCTTATTTTTTTTGTTTTTTTGTTTTTTGTTTTGTTTTTTGTTTGTTTTTGTTTTTGCTTTTTGTTTGCATTCATACTCTCATTTACACTTAATACAGTAGAACATGAAAGTAACAAGCTCGGAAATAGCGAGAGCTTGGAAATAGCAAGTAAAATCTAGATCCTCGTTTTTTCTCCTTATTTGAGTCAACACAATTAGGATAAAAGTAGCAATTATGAAAAAGAGGTCAACTCAGAAATTGCGAGTATTCCTCCCCCAGATTAACACTACAGAGGGTAACGAAGTCAGAGAAATTGACTAAATTTGCTTCTTTTCTTTTCTCTTCTTTTTCATTGAAACAACAGATTATCCCTGGGCGTAGGCAAAGGGCCTCACTTAGAAGCATCACTTGGTGAAAGAGGGGAATGGCATCAGGAGGGGTGGAGGCTGGAAGGCCATTGGAGTGTACATGTAGTGTAGTCTGGCCTCGACTCACACATGGGGAAAGTGATACCTTTAAGCCTACTGTGTATCGATGCCGCAAAATCTAGATCTTGACTACCATAGCTCAGCCATCCCTAGTCTGACGCCTAGTCTGTGGTATCAGAATCGTACTGAGATGAATTTTACATGATCTCAGCATCGCACTTGCACACAGCAAACATGAACACACATCGTGTGTACAAACATACACGAACACACAGGTCAAGTCGCGAAACTCTCCTTTCCTCTTTTCCTTCCTTTTGACTAATTGTCTTCGTCCAGTGCACATCGTCGATATTCTAGCCTAGCCTATTCATTGTTTCTTTTGCATTTATGGCTGATAATATTCAAACTTTTTCTTCAAGCTACTGAGTAACCTTTCATGACTATTTACAGGTTGCTCAGGAACAGCGAGAACTCGGAAATAGCGAGCAACTACGGTTGGACCCGTCCAACTTGTTATTTCTGAGTTCTACTGTACTGGGTGCATTCCTCCACATCATCCTAACTGGTTCCCACCCTCTTTTTACAAGACAAAAAAAAAGATACAAATACAAATTTCTTTTCATTCAACCTATGTTAAAAGTCTCTTGACTTCCTTTGCCTTAAAACAAGTCTCAGATGACATTCGATAGAGAAAACAATTTTCGACGAGACTCAGTAGCCGTTAAACGGTTGTGGAAAGAGCAGCTTTCCATAGCCATACAATGATTGCCTGCTACAAAGAGAGCAGCTTTCCATAGCTGTACATTGATTGGCTACCTATTGATTTGTTTCCTAAGCCATAAAAGCAGATTAAGAGCAAATGAACTTTGTTACTATTACAAGACACACACATACACACACACACACACACATACAGCAACTTGGATTACTGAAAATAAAGCTGTCCCTATGTAAAGTGTCTGTTTCTAAATGTAATCCAAAGTTGATTCAGAAAAGTTAACTCATAAAAGCTAACCTTTCTCTATTCTAGTCTCCACCGATTAGATGAAACAACATGCTGTATTTAAGTTGGGAAATTTCTCACTTTTCACACACTTGCACCTGTGAGAACTGCTTCTGAGCTGTGTAGCATGTTCAACGGCTTCGGAGAGAGCAGCTTTCTGTAGCCGTACATTGATTGCCGGCTATGGAGAGTGCAGCTTTATGTAGCCGTACATTGATTGCCGGCTATGGAGAGTGCAGCTTTATGTAGCCATACATTGATTGCCGGCTATGGAGAGTGCAGCTTTAAGTAGCCGTACATTGATTGCCGGCTATGGAGAATGCAGCTTTATGTAGCCGTACATTGATTGCCGGCTATGGAGAATGCAGCTTTATGTAGCCGTACATTGATTGCTGGCTATGGAGAGTGCAGCTTTATGTAGCCGTACACATAGATTGCCGACTATGGAGAGTGCAGCTTTATGTAGCCGTACATTGAGAACTAAAAGACAAACATTTTGAGTCCATTCTAGACTTTAATAACAAATCTACGAAGAAAAAAAGGTACGCTCAGCCAAAACGGTACAAAGAATAAATTTATGTAAATAACGGCTTTGAAGCGGACCTTACATGCAAATGAGGTTAAGGCTGTGTATGTGTGCTCGAGTGTGTGTGCCTGTGTGTGTGTATGTGTGAGAGAGAGAGAGAGAGAGAGAGAGAGCGAGAGAGAGACAGAGAGAGAGAGAGAGAGAGAGAGAGAGAGAGAGAGAGAGAGAAATCACCAACTTCATTTGCCTTTAATCTGGTTTCAATCACTGCAAATAATTAGGTAATGTACAGCTGCGGAAAGCATGAATTAACTAAAAATACATTGCCATGCAGGGGCATGAGTTCGAAAGTGAGGAATTTTTAATGCTTGCAAGGATACACTGTCTGAATAAAACTGAAAATTCAAAAGTCTGTTTAACAGTCATGCACATGTCATATAAAGATGTCTGATAAAAAAAAGAACTTACTACTTTCCATAGTGACTTTTTTGCTCTTTTTTCTCTTTGCTAAACGTGCTGAATCCTCAGAGATACCTGCTGACTGATACATGCCACCATCCGTGCGTTCAGACAAAGAGGGGTAGGGTACTTTAAAGGAAATAGGAACAAAAATAAAAATCTGATACAAAAAAATAAATAGATAAGTTTGGGCATAATAAGTCTAATTTGTACTCTCACCTTCTGTGGTATGTTGTTTAATTTGTTACTTTCAAAATGATTTCAATTCCAGTGGCATAGCTAAGCTTGTCAGAGACATGTGGCTTCTTATTACGAGCCAATATTACACGTGTTGATCACAACTATTCAACCAGTCATAATAATGCCTTATTCAATACATGTATTATCTCACTTTAAAAGGGATGGATGATCAGTTTACAATAATATTTTATTTCATTATTATTAAGCTTACCGTCTTCATTGAACCAGTCGTCGTCTTGTAAGTAAATGTACATATTACACGTATCTATATCTAGATCTGGATTAGACATAGATCCAGTAGACCTATTCAGTCAAGAGTCAAGAGAACTGATAGGACAACTGACTGACTCGCTCTAGGATGCTCTAGGCCTAAATCAATTCATTACATGTCACGCTCGTATCGCCCATTATTTGGCGTACACGATATGAGGGTGTAAATCCTTGGTACATAGAACCTGTGATTGAACAAATTAAAAAGCATTAAGGCTGATCAGCTGAAGCCTCGATACCAGCCTTTATCGAGTCCCTGTATCGATGGAAATATTCACTCTACCCTCATTTATCTGGAACGATACTTTAAAGATTCAATGGCAAAGGTCGTGGGGAAAAGGCTTACACATTGGAAGCCTCACTTGTATTGATTGGCTAATGTTGTGGTACAGCGAAGCGAAGTCTCTTCTGATTGGCTATTGCAGTAAGGGCCTCATCCTTAGCTAGGCTAAATGTAGTGGGAATAACCATTCTATGAAAATTACGGCAGGACAGCAGAATGTTAAAAATACCTTTTCTGGAATAATTTTAAGCAGATATTCAAACAATTTAAAGGTGAGGCTTAGCCTCAATAGCCTACAAGTAGCTACGCCGGTGTTCAATTCAACAATGGAGGGCTGCTATTCGTAATTCTGTGCCGAGTAGGAGGTAGCTGAATGCTAAGAATTTAACTTTACATGAAGTCAATGCAATCCAATGAGAACTTTATTGAGTTTGATTGTGGTTTATGCCCAGTACATCCCATAGAGATGATCTCAGGGCTTTCTTGATCTCAGTTTTTCTTTACTGTCTAGTTTTTATCTTCCCTCCTAATGCATGAAAGTTTGAGTTTGATTGTGGTTAATGCCCAGTACATCCCATAGGGATGATCTCAGGGCTTTAATCTTCTTGGAAAAGAGAAGAACACGAAGCTCCCGACAAACATAACAAAAGAACAATTTCTGGACATTTTTGCGGAATTCTTTTCACTAAAAAATTCTATTAATTCGAAATGAACTCGATGGGGCTTCTACTGTTGTGGATGATCATTCGTTTACTGTGGATCAATTACAATTTTTTAACAATGTATCTGAGCAGGATGTTAGAAATCCATATTTTGTGATTTTGATCCTTTCCCTACCCATCTACTGAAACAATGTATTGATGAAATCTCGCCAATTTTGTCCAAAATCATAAAGAACTCCCTCAGTTCTGATACTGTCCCAGACATATTTAAAATTGCTCATGTAAAACCTATTTTGAAAAAATCTGATCTTGGCCATGACCAAATCAAATATTTCAAACCAGTGTCAAAATTACCATTTTTGTCTAAAATCCTTGAAAAAGCTGTCCTTAAACAATTGATTTCTCACCTAAGCAAAAATTCTTCAGAACAACCTTTTCAATCTGCAGATCGTGCCAACCAACGCACTGAAACTGCCTTGTTACGCATTGTAAATGATCTTTTGAACGTGATTGACAATGGTTCTCTTTCTCTCCTATCCCTCCTTGATCTTTCAGCAGCCTTCGATACTATTGATCACTGTATTCTTATTCGAGGGCTCCAAGCGGTATTCGGTATCTCAGGTACAGTGTTGTGGTTTGAGTTCTATCTCACCAATCGTAGACAAGTTATTTTCATTGATGCCATCCAGTCAAAGGAAACACTCCTGACATATGGAGTACCGCAATGGTCTGTCCTCGGATCAATTTTATTTATTTTGTACATCAGTCCCCTATCAAACATTTATGCAGAATTTGACATGGCTTTTCACCAGTACGCTGATGATACTCAAATTTACAATGTTGATAATGATATACACATTGATGACATTATTAGAAACACCAAAGCATATGTTGCAAGAGCAAAGCAATGGATGGACGAGAATAACTTGAAACTTCATGATGATAAAACAGAAGTATTGAAAATATGCTCGAAAAGACGGTTAGCCACACATAACCAAAGTACATTAACTCTTGGCAATCATAACATTCACTTGATAAATAAGTAAAAAAATCTTGGAATCACTTTAGATTGTCATCTTTCAATGGACACCCAAATCAGCAATTTAGTAAAGTGATTGACCTTCTCGTTGATATAAATTAGTATCATCCGTCCATTCCTTACTACAAACGCGACAAAAAGATTAGTCACTTCCCCCATGTTCTCAAAACTCGACTACTGTAACCCTCTGCTTTTTGGTCTTCCACGAAATAAAATCAAACGCCTTCAAGTCATTCAAAACAAAGCAGCCAGACTTATTTTCAAAAGGAGTTGCACTGGCTATCCGTTCAAAAAAGGATACAATTCAAGGCAGCCACTTTAGTTTATAAATGTGTTGAGGGCACAGCTCCTCAATACTTACAAAATTTACTGCAACCTTATAACCCCTGTAGAATCCTTAGATCATCTTCTGATAGCACCTCCTCTTCATTCCAAAAGTGAAGCAGAATGCTGGCTTGCGGACTTTCGTTTACTTTGGCCCACACATGTGGAATTCATTGCCGCAGAGAGTTAGAGAGTCAAGCTCATTACAACTTTTTAAGAAGCAATTGAAAACCTATCTCTTCTGAAATGCAATTCTTCAAGATGCAGCTGTTATTGTTTAAATTCAAGCCATTATTATTTTAACATGAATGTACAATATTTTGATGAGTGAGCGAGAGGGGCTGCGGCGACGGTCTGGATGTATATGCGTTTGTGTATATGGGTGAGTATGTGATATATCGTGTGAACCAAATCAAAACAACAACAACAACAAAACAACTGCGCCAAACTTTGAACCCTAATTTCATCTATACCCGTAACCGGATTCATTAAACAATTTGCTCATAGTATTTCCAATATGTTATTAGTGTGCCCTCCAAATTTTACATTAACCCGCGCCGCCTCGATCGGGTCAAAAATGACCCAAGGGTCACTTATTGACTAATAACTCGGCTCCTAATTCGATCCATACCCCAAGCTGCTAAAAAATGATTCTTCAAACCTATCTTGCACAAAATCCCAGAATATGAACTTTGCAGCTATACTAGTTTTGCTGTAAAGGCCTTGTTTGTTGGCTAGTGTGATAACACTTATAAAAATTGAAAACACACAATGCCCCGATCGGATCAAAATTGACCCGGACCACGTGATTAGTCCTAGACTGTCGTAATAAGTACTGTGTCGATATATCCGATTTCCAAGTAATTGATATTATTTTTTTCAAATTCTCATTACCGCGCTAACATTTTTTTTACCTCTTTGTACTGGTGAAAGTATTAGGCCACATCAACTGACGATTGAACAAAAAGGATTTGTATGATATGGTAGTATGGTAATAAATCTAGATCTATTGGTATTAGGGCAGTAATACCGTATGATCCGCCCACCCGTAAATTTCAGTTTTGGGTTAGGGATAGGGATAGGGTTAGCTCCTTCCGGCAATAGGGATGTGACGTAAGCGAACCGTCAATATTCGAGTATCGCGTTGTACTAATTCTCTGGTCAAAATGACCTGATCGGGGCTCCGTGTTCAGTTTGTCATCTTAAATATCTTGTAAGGTGTGAATATTTTACGAGATGATGTCCGAAATAGAAAAATCGATTTATATAGAAGAGCAGCGATCTGTGTCACCAACTGTCATTCCAAAGAGCCTGGGTGCATGACCAAAGTACTCGAAAACATGGGAGGGGAGACGTTGGAAACTAGAAGAAAACACGCACGCCTCTCATAAATGTATAAAATCATCCATGGAGATTCGCTAGCACATACAGTTCCATCATACTTCAGACCACAGACTACAAGATACAGAAAAACTCTGTCATAATAGGACCGTTGGGACCAGCAGTTTTTCCGTGTTATAAACGAGTCCTGTTATATCCATTATCAAGGGTAACTACCAGAGCTATTGCATTCACACTCGATGGCAACTTTCTGTTTCAAGGATAAACCCTTCATTATCCCCATTTCAGTAGAACAAGGCTAAATTTGAACTAAAGTTGAAAGTTAAAGAAACGTTCATGCCCAGCACCTCTTGACACCTCAATTACAAGTGATGAGTGATGTGTGCAATGAACTAACGTAATCTGTACTTGTGTGTGAAATGAACACTCTTGTTTGTGGCGAGCACGCCAGTCTCTGTCAACGACCCGGTCAGCGGACCTCTAGCTAGTAATCACATAGTCGCACCTTACATAGCACTCTCGACTCTCAGTCATTGTGTTCAACCACGTAGCGGTCAGTCACCACAGGAGTGTGAGAGTGAGAGTTGGGTAAGAAGAGAATCATCCCCTTAGCTGGTGATGTGTGTAGTGCATTGAGTGTGTGTTTACATGTTTCTGCTTAAGCGAGCGATCATACTCGAACTCACAAAAGGACGAAATGCCTTTGTTGAGACAAATTTGATAGATCGAATACAACTTTGCAAGCAGCGGCATCCCTGTTATATCAGAGTTACTGCAAATTGTGCCCTGTTACAGCCAGGTTCCTATTACTTACATTTATAGAGAGAAAAACGGGGATTTGATTTGTCACTGTTATATCCGAGTTCCTGTTATAAATGGACTAGACTGTAATAAAACAAGGGATTGAATATGAATTTGCTTTATGATATCTACGTCTAGATTAAGACTTCTACCTGAGATGTAACGGGTCTGCTGGTTTCCACCCACCAAGCATTCCATAAAAAAATATTTAGAGATCTTGTTTGCCAATTAAAGATATGATTAGGCAGTAAAAATTCTATACCATGGATACATAATTAATTGTATTTCATACGTATCAAGTGACACCACAATCTCAATACTTACAGATCAAAATCCAGGTAATTGTTCATAATTAAAGTCTCATTCCATTTCAGCAATTCCCGGGCTTTAGACAGCAGTCAACCTGAATAAAAGTGCATAGATATACGACGTGAAAATTACAATATTACTCTTACAGCAATCACAAGACAGCTGAGATCAAGTTTCTGTGGAAAAAGGAAACTTCAGTGGTAGCCTTGTTGTGAATCAAAGATACTGATTACAATATAATACAACACAATATCAGTTAAGGGATGACTAGGCATGTGATTTTAAATGCCCATTTCTTTCTGACATAACAATATGAGAAGTATACATAATTATAATTATACGTGTCATGTGATTGAAAATCAATGCAAATTACAAGTATTCTGTGAATTATTCAATGGAATAGTAAGCAATACAGGTCTTGTTAAAAAATGTCACTAATCAAACATATATTTCACGTCAAAAAACGTCATAATCTAAAAGGATGTAGATGTTTTATATCAAACCCGAGACATTCCATGCATTGATTGTGCAAAATTTGAACGAATTCTGTCTTATTGCCGTTGCGCATCAAGTGACATAGATTTTGAACTTACCAATTCGTGTAAAGGCATTTGGTGAATATTGGAAGAAATTAGATGATGTCACATCATCAATCCCATGGACAATTTTGTAAAGTTAATTATGAGAAAAAAATTATAATCATATCTATCAAAACATCCTTTACTGCTGTTGCCACTTCTCCTCCTTTCGAATAGCTTCAGTCACCAATGAGAATTCATCTTTTTCTGTCCAGCCACTAAGTAATAAAAATCATATAATGTTATTGTAATGTAATGGCAAGAGCGTTAGATTTAAAGATGATATTAATAGATATCGAGACGGCTTCATAATTTCACGTAACATACTCATTACGGGCTTACCATTTACAACCCCGTTATGAACGTATGGTCATTTATTTCTCAGCTATCCATTTATGTTACTTAGTTTACAACTAATAAGTAGCCTTATTTTTGGGTGTATCCCAAAATCATCGAGTAATGATATACTTTATATAATATAGCGTCATGTTACTAACATGGTAATGACCATTAGGGATTTCAGCTTTATAATGCGCTTCTAAGATTATATGCATATACTTTTGGACAAAGTCTTTTAACCATCATATTATGCATCCAATTGATAATGAGATTTTTATATGTTGAAGAACGTGGCCTTGCCATCATGAAGCCCAGTCTCTGAGTATAACTTTAAATGTTATTAGTCAATGCCCTAATGATATCCACATGAAAACCACCAACAGTTTACACAACAATTTTACTAGATACATCAAACGCATTTCAAACCAGGCTGGTGGACATG
Organism: Goniobranchus kuniei; assembly: GCA_025770095.1. NCBI lineage: Eukaryota > Metazoa > Mollusca > Gastropoda > Nudibranchia > Chromodorididae > Goniobranchus > Goniobranchus kuniei. The sequence continues at coordinate 3,698 of JAOYNN010017916.1, read as the reverse complement.
TTGAAGAGGACTGACTTGACAGACTTTATTTTTCGTATTTTGAACGAATCTGTGAAGGACTATGCATATCGATATAAAAAAAAAAGTTTGTCGATTCAAATTTTTACTTTAAAAAATAAAGTAAAGATGGCATTTTATATATCGGACGTTCCAAGGCGTAACCATGCTCACGACGCTAACAACAACACAGAACATTTACAACGAGATCTGTAGCCTGTTAGGCGCGAATACATTTTTGCAGACTGAGACAGCGCTGTCTTAACGGCCACGTACTCATTCGCACTCGAGTCGAGTGAGTTAAGCGAAGTAGAGTGCCTTACCCAAGGACACAACGCGGATGACTTGCGGTTATGAGCAAGACTACTCACTAACAAGAATCGAACCCACGCGGTCACGCATGTTTGTACTAACCATAGTGAATGCCTCTTGACTCTTGACTCGTGCCGGGATGTGATCAACGTAGCCACCTACACCTACACTCTAAATGCACCAAACTAATCATTGGTTAAGATAAACATAATTGCAAATAAGCTTTGACTTCTAGAGTTCAAATCTGCAATATTCATTATTTTAAAGTGGTTATCTAGGATCAATTAAATAGCCCAATAAATATATATATATACGAAATCTCACGTGAGGATATCGCAAGCACAATATGGAAGAGACCAAGACATCCCAAGTCGTATTATACAAGATACCTCTGGAGTCTGTGATAGAAGTAATTGACATCAAAATGCGTTTACCTACATAGAAAACGTCAGTAACTGCATTGTATGGAAAGAGGAAGCCTGACTGGTATTCTTACCTCAATTAAGATCGAACAAAGCATACATAAATCCATTTACTTAAACGAAATAACAAAGAGGAAGTTACACACAGGTAGTTTGAGCACTAATTGTCATTGGTACAAAAAGGGAATTACATATCGTATGGTAATATTTTCTATTATGACTGTGAATACTTTGTGAAACGTCTTGATAATCGAGAACACTATTTTTGGACTCCAAGCGGTGCCCATTGGGATTATTGGATGCAACAGCCGTTACATTTATCAAGGGATTCCATTTTCTTACCATTCCTTTTTTCTGAAAGTTTCGACGTTGCAGGGCATCGACGTATTCCTTGGTTCATTATCGAAGCTCAAAACAAACCCCATGCGTTATATATAATGACTGATGGTGACAGATATTCTTATCATTGGCCCCTCATTTGCAGACAGCATGGCAAGCTCTGTTATGATCTCCTACAGGGATAAAATGCAGCCAAATTCCTTCCCGCTAAGCTATAAGATAATGAAATTATTGAAATAGCCATTTGCCATAATGAGAAGCTTATGGTGCACACCCACAGCGATTTATGATATCCCATTGAGCATTCATAATTTCTCTGCCCATCTGGAAATCTTACAAATGGCTTAATAATGTTTAACAATTTGATGCGCCTATCTCTAAGTTCAAAGATCACATTCCTCAACACATTTTTCGCATTTAAGCAATCCCTTGCAGTTACTACATAACACACTTTGAATACAGTTCTTTCCATCTTATTTCTCTTTCTCGCGTCTACGCATTTGCCCATCTTTGGTCCACCCTCCCTTACCCCCGTAGAAACACACTTTATTCTGCTCATTGAAAAGAAACAATCAAACACAATATCTCGTTATGTCATTTTTAAAACCTGCCTAAATGCATTATAAAAGTAATGGCATTATTTCCCCGTATTGCCGGAATATCCACGTCGAGAATTATATTAGCAGCCCCATGATTATCTAAGTTGTGTGAATGTCCTTTCTCGTTCCTTCTTTACTGTGACTGTTTAATGTGGTGGATGAATATTTCCTGTCCTAATCCTTGCCATTATTTCTTGTTTTGATGTATGTGGTTTGTCCTAGATTCTTATACTGTTGAACATTCTCGATTGTATCCATTCTCTATACTGATCTTGTCATATATTTTTAATTGGTTATACATTGTGTATTTCCACTGTGTATTTTCAAATTCACTTGTTTCCTTTCCTCATTTATTATATTTAGTGTTTTTTTCATTTGCTTTGTTTTTTCAGTGAATAGTGCGACATCATCAGCAAATCTTAGGTTAGTCAGTTATTTTCCATCTATGTGTATCATTTTTAAATTTAGCTTCAAAATTGACAAAGTGATCTATCGAATCAATGGCTTTTTTGTAATCTATAAACTCGGCGCATAGAGGAAGGTTGAATGCATAAAATTGTTTTCACTATCGTTTGATTCATTGCAAAAATGTGATCAATAGTTGATAATCCCGTTTCGAATTCCGCCGCGCTCATAATTTGTTTGATTTTCATCTAGAATGTCTCTCCATCCTGCGCTATAATGATCTTGTAAATACACAATTAATTAATAACGTAAACTTTTTTAAAAACTCATTTAAATTCAACCTTCAAAAAAGTTGAAAAGTTGTAAGCACTTAGCAGATAATTCTAAAGATGAATTCTGATCACATGGTCATAATAACCCCTGTGAATTTATTTGGCCATATAAGTAAAATGATCGCTCCAAAAACAAGTTCATAAACTCAGCATCCAGGATCAGTTATAAGCATACATTGATTATTGTATGGTTTCTACAAAAAAAGAAAACGGTTTAATCAGAGCAGGATTGTACTTTATACTCTTAGACCCTTGGATTTGGAGCCGTGGTGCCATCCGGGGGACTATTAAACGTTTGCAAATAGAACACACTCTGTCAAGGAAAATATTGCCGGTGAATAGGGCTTGACGTGGAATAGCACCTGATTTGCAGATATTCAATTTATTTTTTTTATGTCAACAAAAAACCCACAAGCGAGACACATCAAAGATACAACACAATGCTATCTATAAGGAGAAGGTGATAGAACTCGTCTGGATGTGTAATTTTGTTTGCCAATTCATACATCAGATATTATAAATCGTGGTCAGATGCTGCTCTTCTTCAGTTTTTCTATCCATTCATTACCCACCCTTTCGTTATTTTCCTTAGAATATGATGAGATCATCTAACCTTTGTAAAGATGCAAACTCTCTGAAGCCTTTTACCTTCTTATCTGGAAACTTAGCCACATGCATACGATCACGTTTCTGGACGATTCTAATTTGATCTAATACAAACAATTCTCATTTCTTCAACAATTTGAACAAAAAAGAAAACAATGTTATTGTTAATACATTGCTTGCAGTTAACAGGAAGTAAACTAGAAATGTGCTCCAAATCATTAAGATATAGTGTAAAATTATACATAGTCTTACTATTTATTTGTTAGCGGTTAATTTACCATTTTCATCTTTAGAGGCAACAACAGTACATTTAATTTCAAGGCAGGTTTCATGCAGCGCCGTGGTAACGACAGAGAGTGTTCATGCCCACAAATGTATTGCATAATTACATCTTATGGCGTAAAAATGAGAAATTTCACATGGAATGGGGCTTTAAAAAAGGTCACCAACTAAACATAAAAAAGAAACGAAAGCTGAAATTCTTTGGACACATAAAACGACATGACACTTTCCAAAAGCGTGTCCTTGAAGGAAAGGCGGAGGGAAGAAGGGGAAGGAGTCGACCTAGAAAACGCTGGAGTCAAGATATTGGAGAGTCGTTGGCAAGTCACCTTGTTGATGACAACAATCAATCAATCAAAGACCCTAAAGAAAAGGCCAATGCCCTAAATGAACAGTTTTCAAAA
>JAOYNN010017805.1:0-12961 GCA_025770095.1 Goniobranchus kuniei | reverse complement strand
ATAGGCATGCCAATCATATAGTAAAAATTCCGTCAGAGCCCGAGAGCGTGCTCTTGCTGAGATCGTGCCCTTGCACGACGTGCTTATGGGCAGAATCTACTGTATTACCAATGGTTATTTTATAATGGGTTATTGTTATTATCCTTTTATTGTTACTATTACATGTATCTCTACTATCTCTATGGGTTACTGTTATTATCCTTTTATTGTTACTATTACATGTATCTCTACAATCTCTATGGGTTATTGTTATTATCTTTTTATTGTTACTATTACATGCATCTCTACAATCTCTATGGGTTACTGTTATTATCCTTTTATTGTTACTATTACATGCATCTCTACAATCTCTATGGGTTATTGTTATTATCCTTTTATTGTTACTATTACATGTATCTGTACAATCTCTATGGGTTATTGTTATTATCCTTTTATTGTTACTATTACATGTATCTCTGTCACTACTATCACTATTCATATCATTACCATTGCTATTAGTGCTGACTATTTTTGTAATTATAATATATTCTGGTGTGTCATGATAATGTACCATTTTTCAATATGTTTACACATATATGAAGTAACAATGCATTGTGATTGGCAATTCTATGATGCACCATGAAAATGTAAATCCCAGAGAAAACCAAATAAAGATCTTTAAAAAAACAAAAAAAACAAAAACAAAAACGACTTTACATCATTGATCCCCTGGCATTGCAAGCTGATACCTTCTCAACTCCCTGTTGAGAACAGAGTGAAGAGGCCTGTTAAGCACATCACACTAGCAATACGACAAGATCTTTTGTTGCCTTTTTGCTAGTACTCATTCACACCTGAGTCGAGTGAGGTAAGCACAGTAAAGTGCCTTGTTAAGGACACACAACCGCAGCTCTTTATCGATTTGCCACCAGGGGCAAAACAATGAGAAGTTCTGTGAGGTCTTTGCCATGCTGCCAAGGACTCTAGGATTTCCGCAGAGCCCATGCTATCTAAGATAAGTCATTTTAATCTTAATATTTGAAAAAAAAAAACAAATTTGTCATGAAATACTAGAATATGTACCAGAATTTTCATTACAGTGCCTTTTATAAATAGCATCAACAAGCATTTAGTAATTTATTGTTCTTTAAAAATTGTCAATATGCTTGATGCAAAGTCAGTGAGTTATCAAAGCACAGTCAAACACCTCCAGGTCAAGAGTTGAAGAACTGAGTGAGTGTAATTAAGTGTAATTACATTAGGACCTTGATGCTCTTTACAGGAACCATTTTGATGACGCAACTTGCGATTCCATTTAATAGTAAGAATCTAAAACTGGGAATTGACTCAATTTGGACACTGGCCAAGTTTTCTGAGACGTGGCAACCCTTGTGAGACATAGTTTGTTGACCCTTACCAATCTGCTGTATCTGTATCTGTCTGCTTCCTTGATTTATACTGTGCTCAATATGTTTCAGATCTAGATCTAAACAGAATCTAATGTAGAATCTTAGAAAACAATTTTAAGAAAGAACCTTATCCTTCTCGAGAATGTACAATAGATCTAGTCCTAGCTGACATCAAGGATCGGTTCCAAGCAAGAGTAAAATAATTTGGCATGTTTTTTGGTCATTTAGTTGTCTAGCTGTACAGGCGTATGATTTAAAAACAACTCAGGCCTATTTTTCTCATGAGAAATACTAAACATCTCTTTTTAGGAGCAGTTAATGTAATATTTCCAGTTATCACACAACTTGAAGAGTGTTATTCAGCAGCTTACATCCTCACAAACTTATTCAGTTAGATTTGCCTCAAGTTGAAGGTTTTCAAATGGATATACCCTCCATTAATTGCTCAAATTAAGAGAATTTCCGTTAGAAGAAAAAATTGTGCTATGCAAGATTACATACTTTTGCCTCTGATAAAGTAGTAACATACTTTTTAAAAAAACTATACATGTATTAGAAATTATCTTCTGCTAGTTGTATGCCAAATTTGATGATCATCACTTACCAGTAAGTAAAATCATTGCTAGGGACTTACCTACCTGTCCATAATATCACTTAATCTTTAATATAAATTGATTCCGCAATTGCAATTCACATTTTATCAAGTTTTGATTAAGCTTGCTCTGGGATATGAAATTTAAAAAATAAAGCAATCACAAATAACAAATAGCTAAATCCACCCCCCCTCCCCACCCCACTTCCTGATACTTGTCTTACCAATAGCCTGTCTGGAATCTGGGTTGTACTTGACCTCCAAATCCGGTACAAACTTCCTTATTTCATTTGCCAATTCCTCTGGTGTAAAATCAGTCCCGCTGACATTGTATGTCCTCATTGTCAACTTCGAATCTGAAACCTTGAAGAAAATTTTATATCCTGTTATATGGCAGCGCTTGACAATAATTATCCGAAAACCTGGTGGTGAATTTCTTTATACATATCTTAAACTCAAATAGACAAAGAAATAAATATTTTTGTTGATATAAAAATCAGTGCAAGTTTAGGATAAATTAAGTTTGGTTCTCAAATTTTCACTGTAACTGTTACAGCTTTTCAGCACCCCTCAATTTATCAGGCAGCCTAAAATAATGTTGCCTGACGTTTACCAGTGCTTCTTTACTTTAAAATTCATGGACACAAATGAAATGAATTTTAAATATGTAGTATATGGAAAGCAGTGAAAAAAGCATGCGCAGAAGCATGCACAGAATTTCATTGTAAAAAGAAAAATCTCTATGCTGCTGAGTAAATTGCTCAGTCCAATTTTAAGATAGCAGCAATGAATCTTGCTCTAGAACATACTTATGATTCCAACTTTACAGAAAAATACTGTTCACATACAAAAATATGTTAATGCATCATTTTATTAATTATTTACCTCTAGGAAATCTAAGGTTGAGGTCAGAATGTCATCAATGTACATCATAGGAAGTCTTGTGTCCGGACTCAGATAGCAGTTGTGAACTTTTGTAGTTAATGCATCATGGAACATTTTCAACGCATAATCTTTATTGGAAAAGAGAGACAGCCTTAAGTTTGCATTTACAATTCATTGAAGTATTTAAATATAATGACCATCTAAAAATCAGCAAAAGGTACAAATACTAAGAAGTGTCATGTGATAACAAAAGTTTAACCATATCCTATTATAGGCATTGAGGTCCTAGCCAAAAAGACAGAGCGCAATTAAAATTTTCATTTTTAAATTTGTTATTCAGGATTCAATTGCATTCCAACCTATTTTGCTTTTGCACATCAGGTCAGAATGTAGATAGTGATCCTTTGTGTGATCTTAAACCTACTTCTTTCAAATGACGAAAAACGGTATCACAGCTCGATCTGCCGCCCTAAATTCCTTATTATTCTCTATTAAACCTTTGCAAGTCCAAATTTTTAACAGCATTTCTTGTAACAGCTTTACTGGAACGTTAAAAGTTTGAGAAGAATAAATTTATGTTCACCTTATAGAATATATATTAAGCTTTTCAATGTTATACAGTTTTTCCAACTTCTGGAAAATCTTTTGAAATAATCGTTTATAAACAAACCTGAACTTACTTTTGCGGTGTCTTTATATGTATGTATTTAAGTGTCACTAAACTTCTCCATAATATGCATCAAAATATGACACAGAAGTCTGAGGGTGTCTTTTTAACCAACCATATGAGAAAATATAATAGCTCTCAGATTTATCTATCATGACTACAGTGGCCCTACGAAGAGTTGTCAGAGAAAGCAAAAGTTCCCTCCCTTGAAATTAAACAAACGCGTAACAGTGGCAATTGAAACCTCCAAAATTCTGAACGGCCTAATCCAAAAATTTTACTAAATTATAAAGAAAGATGACACATTTTTTCAGCTGATATCCTTATAGTCAAACAACTCATTTCAGCAAACAATCTATTAGGTACCCTGCTGCAGTCATAAGGAATACTCTGCCAAAGTTTACATAGCCTCCAGTGATTTTAATGCGTTTAGGAACTTTAAATCCATGTGGGATGGGAAAGTGATGTGAACTTTTGCCTAGGCCTAGTATTAATACATTGACACAGAACCCTATACATCACATGCAAATATAAATTTTATATACATCATTTCAAAGTATACAAATCATTTTTATTTATTTTATTTAATTTCAGAGAAAAGCCCTGAAGACTTGCTAGAAATTTGTCATCTAAAACATGTCTTTATTATTTGCAATATCATTCATTAAATGTAGACAAATTAAATCTGACAATAAGAATCAGTTGAACTGAACTGAAATGAACTCCAAAACCTCAAAATCATTCCTACTAGAGGTGATTGAAATTTTTTTTCTTACCTGTTGTGCCACCACCTGGTTCATCTGTGGAAATCACACCAGGATATCTTAATGACCTGAAGTCAAGACCAAACTTGTGATGGTAATACTGTGAAGAGAGGTATTTAAAAATCAAATGACTGGATAACAAATTTATCCAGTAATTCATCTCTCTCTCTCTTACATACACTCCTTTTTACTATACCTTCTTAGAAAATTGTCATTTTAACTTTACTGAGCATGTTGTAGCATAAAGTCATAATGCTTTCAGCCTCTCAAAAAGTAAAAGTACAATTAAGAAAATAACCAGAGGGAGTCTGTTTTTTTAATCATCATTTGATTGGTTTTGTTGTCTGGAGAGAGAGCTTACCATGTGTCATTTTGTCCTTTTTTTTGTCTTTTTTTGTTTGATGTTTTAGAGCTCTTTTGAGTTAGCACCATGGAAAAAGAATGAACTGAAGTAGCATAAATAAGGAACAGAAAGAGAAAGAGAAGCATTTAACATAAATGATCAACATAGTGCATATCGTAATAATCAAAGCTTATTAAATAGGGGATGATTTGCAGACAAAAAAATACTCATCTTTCTTAAAAAGATAGTAACTAATTAACAATGGCTGTATTTCCCAAAAAGTGCACCAAGATTTAGCAGTGCCCTAAAAGCAGACCTATTCGAAAAATTTTGTAGCAAGTGGCCCCAATAATATTCTGTACTCAAGTAATGTACACAGATGGTGGAATGGTTACATATCTCCTTCCCTCATCTGGCAAAATTTCTCACTTCTCACTCTAAGAAGACAAAAGACAACCTGACAGAACACAGAGCACTTAAGACACCTCATATAACCCAGATTGGAATATTGTAAAGACATGAACAAAGCAGACGAAAATGACCCAAACGAAGACCACCAAAATCACAAAAATTGTGAAGAACTCTTACCACCTTTGAAATCGGAGGTTCAAAAAGCCATCAACATACTAAAAAAATAAAACTCCAGGTTACGATTAAATATATGCTGAAATGATACTAGCAGGTGCAGAGTAAGCAGTCAACATCTACCATACTTTGATAATGAAAATATGGATGACAGAAATATGGTTATTAGATTAGAAAACATCAATGTTCATTCCATTACCAAAATGCGGAGATCTCCAGCAATGTTCAAACTTCAGAACTATATCCCTGATATCCCATGCCAGCAAAATCCGGCTGAATATCATAATGAACCGAATAAATTATAAATTAGAGCAAGAAGTAACATAAAACTAAGCTGGATTTAGAAAAAACAGAGGAACAAGGGACCATCTTATGAACCTAACAAATTTGCTTCAGAAACATAATGAAATGAACCATGACTTAAGAATATGTTTTATCGACTATTCAAAAGCCTTCGATTGTGTTAGTCATAATAAAATATGGCAAACTTTAACAGACATGAATTTTCACCCAAAGATCATATCACTGCTGAAGTCACTGTATCAGAAACAATTTGCAACGATACAATTGGAAGGTAGAAAAACTGAGTCCTTTGAAATTGGAAAGAGACAAGGCAGCATTCTATCTCCTCACCTTTTCAGTCTTTACATGGAAAGCCTCATGTGAAAAGTGGAAGATGATCACAGAAATGAGCACTTTGATGAAGTCATTATCAACGGCCATAAACTTAGAGAATTGACATATGCAGACAACACAGCCCTCTTATTAACAACAACGAAAAGTTTACATAACTTAGTACAGGTGACAAAACAACAGTTAGGAAAAACATCTCAAGCTCAACACCAAGAAAACAAAAATAATGGATAGTGAAAAGTTTAAAAACAGAACAGAAATCAAAATAGATGAAGAAACAATAGAGAATGTTTAGCCCTTCGAATATCTAGGAGCAACATTTCTCAGAGGTGGAAAATCAAAAACCAAAATTACAAAGATAACGATCACAAAACAAAAATTGAACAATACATGCAAGTTATGCAAAGGACTAGGCACTGAGTTAAAAAATTGAATATTAAAAGCGTACATCTTTTCCATATCACTCTCTATGGGTGTGAAGCATGGATACTCAATCAGACCAACATACAAAAAATCCAACCTTCAGAAATGTTTTGCTTCAGAAAAGTTTCGGCATATCGTGGAAGCGCAAAATCAGAAATGAAGAAATAAAAAAAGGAAAGAGGGTAGAATCTGGACAATTATTCAATCACATCAAAACACAAAAGCTTTCATTTTTCAGACATATAAAAATGCATGACAGTCTGGAGAAAAGAATAATGGAGGGTAAAGTGAAAGGGAAAGATCATGAGGAAGACCACGACTACAATGGATTGATGATGTCGAGAGATGGATGAGAATGAGTGTAGAAAAAGCAGGACAACTTGCCATGGACAGGAAAAGATGGAGAGCTGGTGTTTGGGCAGATACATCCCGATGGATCAGCCAGTAGCATGAAGTAAGGAATTTGCCATAACCATAAGGTAAGGTATAACCCAGATTCCACATAAGGAGCTTCAAATGGAATGCAACCATTTGCCAGCTGTGAGCAATGAGTACAAATGGGGCAATCTTCACTATTCAAATTTTGTCTCTAAATGTGAAGTAAAGGTCTGAAGGCAGAATTTAGATTTATCCAGTTCACTGCCAGAGCAGATAACAAACTGTGTTATGTTGTCTGCGCCAACAGCAGCTGTGTTTGTGATGCTCTTGTGACTTTTCTTGACTTATTTGGATATACGCTTCAATTCATTTGGATTTGTCTACAAACCTATTTCTTAGTATATGTATTTTAGGAATCTATACTTCAATCTAGATTTTTTAACGCTTTAAAGCTTATAAATTGCAAAAATCGAAATGGATATTGCTCCTATTGTCTTCCTTCTCGGCCTTTTAACAGGTCATCATGTTGACTTTCAAAGAGTGTTCACCAGAGTGTTCACTGCCCCCAGCCATATTAATGTCAAAACTGTTTTAAACTGCATCACACAGCACAGACATTAGACGTGCTTTCGCACAACAAGGCGCGGAGAGCACCGAATAAATACACAACAAGGCCATTGGCCAGCCCCAGCTGTTCAGCCATCACGGTCCACCTACCTTAGAACATTGAAACCATAGCGTTCAACTGCATAAATAAACAGATGAACACATTTCGACACTACCATCCAAAAGCAAATGCCCGGCCACAATGGCCACGATGCCTAAGCCCAATCAAACTCAAGACCACTTACGACACAGATCAGATAAATAGTGGAATTTCACAGACTTGTAGTATCGGCTATACAAATGCTCAGTCATGTCGAAACAAGACAAACGAACTGAGTGACCTAAAGACAGACTATGATTTTGACATACATTTTTTCTCAGAGACCTGGCTCCATGTGCAGGGTGATGAGCCATTAATCCATCAATTGACTCCATTCGGATATGAATTCAAATCATTTCCCAGAAAAAAACAAAACAGGTGGAGAACCTGGCATTCTCTATAAAAAGAGCATCTGGCAATCAATCAGGACAAAATGTTAAATAGAAACAAAAACAATATTAAATAGAAACAAACACATTCGAGCACACAACCATACTTATGAATACACACAAAGGTGTGGTGGTGCAAATGACATGCCTATATAGGCCACTGCTGAGCAAAAAGAATACCTTCACAGTGAAAGATTTCCTTCAAGAATTCGACAAATTTCTGTGGGCTGAAACCTCCGAAAATAAAAGCACCATGCTGATCGGAGAATTTAAATCCATTAGGATTTGAAAGATGACCCAGATACAAAGATGATAAATGATATCCTCAGTAGCCATGAAATGTCACAACATGTGGAATCTCCAAAACATTTCAAATGTCACATCCTTGGCTAGATCATAACTTCTAAAGGCTTTCCCATCCAGTTGCCGAATATGAATATGGACAAATTAATTTCGGACCACACAGTCCTTCAGTGCAATATTGACCTTCCAAAAGCTAAAAAATATCATTTGACAGTAACATCAAGAGACTTAAGAAAAGCTAACATTGAGGCCATGCGAAAAGACAAACCTAAATGTGTCTCAAAAATGACGCCACAATCATGCAAACATTTCAAGAAATCATAGACCATACTCCCGAGACTACCAGCAGAGTACTGAGAGAAAACCATTGCCTTGGTTCAACAGGGAGCTGAAGGAAGCCAGACAAAAAAGAGACAGAGAGAAAATGGAACAAGACTGTTGGTAGAGAAATATATGTTCGCCACAAGAGCCATTTTAATAAACTGTCAAAAATGTGAAAACAAGTATTTCTTTCAGAAAAGTTTGTGGATACTCAAAATTTAAGAGACTTGTTCTGACTTGCAAATAAACTTGTAGGTGCCCCAAGAGTCCACTGCCAAATTGTTCTACGGAAAAAGAACTTCCAGATTTATTTGGACAATTATTCATTGATAAAATCGAGAAAGTCAATACCAGTTTTGACTTGCATGCAAAAGTTGACTACTCTAGTTTCTCGTGAGAAAAACTCTATCTCTTTAACGGAGTCTCGCTTGATGAAATTTATAAAACAACAATGTCATAACCCACAAAATCATGCAAACTGCACGATGTTCCAACCCACATACTTAAATTATTTCTAAATGAAAGGCTACCTGCCATTGTTTACATTATTAACAACTCTTTGATTACAGGGACAGTGCCTACATGTTCAAAGTCTCATTAGTCAAACCCCTTCTGAAAAAGTAAAATTTAGACCCAAACATACTTAAAAACTTCAGACCATTCTCGAACCTGACATTCATTTCCAACATCCTTGAAAAGGTTGATTTGAAACAAATAATATCCCGCCTTGAGTCAAATGGTCTCCTGGAGGCCTTTCAATCCACCTACAAGGCAGGACAGAGACTGCTCTTGTGTGTGTTTTGAGTGACTTCCCTGACACTGTTTACTAAGGTTCGCTATAAATTCTTAATCTACTTGAGTTTTCTTCTGCATTTGATACTATCGATCACAAAATCTTGCTAAGGAGGCTCAACACCGCATACCTTATATCTGGCACTTTCCTAAAATGGTTTAAATCATACTGGTCTCATTGAAAACAGATTTTTGTCACGAATGATGTTAAGTCAAATGAATACCTTCTGAAGTATGGGGTACCCCAGGGTTTGGTGTTGGGACCTGTTCTTTTTGTCCTCTATATCAACTTCTGTTCAAAATGCGTCCTAGGTATGGCCTAGTGTATCATCAATATGCAGATGATACGCACTTGTATAATAAACCCAGACTTATCTCAACTGATCAACCTTAGTGTAAAATGCATCATGGAAATAAAAGACTAGATGGATGTAAATAAACTCAAATTAAATCAAGAAAAAACTGAACAAATTATTATTGGAAAGAAGAAATATTTGAAAGAAATGACGTCTGAGATCTTTTCGACTGTGAATTCATCAAAACCATTAATTTTACTACCCTTAATGTAATTTGAATTGCATACAGCAACATTTTGAAATTTTCACTCTCATGCAACAAAATTAGTATGACCTTTTGAGAATGAGTCAAATACAATTTGCACACTGGACTTTCACATGTATTGTCCATCTCTGATGGGACTGTATAAATTCCCGTCAGCTGTATGACTGGGGAACTTACCACTGGCAGGAGAGGTTCAGGCTGCGATGCATTTCATTTCTAATTTCAGGCAAAGAACTGCAACAATGGTCTTCTCATCTTTGTTAATGCTTTATACAGTTCTGATTTTGTGAAATAATCCATGGCTTTTATCCATGTGGTCTTTCTGAATGATTTTCAGTACTATCTTACTTACTGACTTACTGCCCTTTTGCACCTCGTGGCATGTAGGGCAGCTGCCTGTCTTGGGCCTTCTTTTGTATAATACTCCATGTTTCTTTTCAGGTGTTCATCTCTCCTTCGACAGTTCTGCGCCATGTTATTTTTTGGTTTGCCTCATCTTCTTCTGCCTTCCAGTGTCCAATGCAAGGCAGTTCTGGTAATATTACCATGATCTCTCTGACAGACATGCCGTATCTGCTGTTCTGGATGCCTACTTATTATTTACATGGCTCATAGGGTTAAGCTAGTACCTCTACTCCTTAAATCAAATATTGCAATTACATCATCATGAAAATATTTAAATTACAATGTCAATTGATTTATTCATCATTATTGTTCCATTATAAATACATAAACGAATTTCTCCATTAACAGGAAAAAGTGAATGTACCTCTCCCATGAGTTCAGCATGAACTTTGCTCACACCATATATAGTTCGAGGTCTTTGAATAGTAATATCAGGTGTTGGATGGCGTGGAGAATCAGGTCCAAAGGCACCTTAAAATATGAAAATGCTAAGTATTAATATGTTATTAATGAATTTTAGTAAGTAAAGATGGAAATGCTTAAATTACTTGACTGCTATCAATCTGCCATAACCTGTCTTGTATCTGCATGCCTCTGACTTGCTAAATAAAATTCTTCAATTTCCTGGAATGAAGGACAATCACAACATAGCAAGAAGCAAATTTCTGAAGCAAATGATGGCCTTGCTATCCAACTGCTTAGTCTTTACAACACACATAGAGTGCAGCAAAAACGTCCCAAAAGCAGAGGTCAAAAAAGTCTCAAAGCACTAGTGTTATACCACACAATTTCCTGGTGCTTTTGTCATAAAATATTGCAGCTAAATGCAAAAAAAATTAAATTCTGAATGATTGAATGATTGCAGAAATATATTACATGGCATAACTAGTCCGTATTAATAAGAGAGATGTCGTAAAAAACGAAAAATTTACTCACACAATTCAAAAGCGCAATTCACAAAAACTACAAATGCTAGAATGTTAAAATTTCAATGAACCCAAGGAGTGGTGTTGGGTGAGTGAAAGAAACAAAGAGATCAAAATTCTGGCGGAATAATGTGGATGTAGTGAAGGGAAAAATTTATGCAATTTTCAGGCAATGCCATTGATCTGACAGCAGGTACTGAAAAATGCATGTGACTGCTAGTGACCCTGAACAGGTAGCCAGGCTGAGTTGATTAATGGCCTTCGGCTGGCCTCAACTAAACGGTAGTGGTTTTCAGTTAGAGTGATCTGCCGCAATTGATTTAAGACATACCCCAACCCTCCAAAATACTATCACTGTTTCCAAAGATGAGTGTCTAATTCAAAGCTTGAGATCAGTCAGCGCTCAGCTGAACAGATAAGACTGGCGTTATATTCAAAATCTTTAAAAGACTTTGCACATCAAGGAAAGATGAGAATGTCAGAAGAAAAAGAAAAACTGAAGGAACAAAGCTGTCGGATAGGTTTAACGAGGCAAAGGTAAACACATGATTTTGACTTATGAAAAAGACTTCACTTTGGAAGTTGCATACAATCGTCACAACAATGTGTTGTATAGACAAAATAAATGAGACATTTCCATACAGAAGCTGAAATGTGAGAACTCTTGGTTTTCTAAAAAGATTATGGTTTCAGCAGGAATGATAAATTATTATTCATTTTATTGACACTGCCAAAACCAAAGTGAACACAAAACATTATACTGAACTTCTACAGGAAAATATAATGCTGAACTGTAGTAGCTTTATCCAAAGGGTGATTTTATTCCTTAGCGATGGGGCACCATCTCCCACCAGTTTCCTTACTCAAAAGTACCCACAACATAATGTTTGCGATTTCATTGGGAAGGATGAATGCCCTTCACAATCTCTAGACATAAACCCAATGGATTATGTAATATAAGATTTGCTTTCTGAAAAGCTCCATAAGGAATAAAAGGTCGTATTCTGGAATGTTGGGACAATATCACCCTGGCTTAAATAATGAAAAGCAAAGAAAAGACAAGTGAGCAATCATTGCCCAGAATGGCGGGTCAATTGAACATGTCCTTGTGTGAAAAATAAGGACGCACAAATTTGTTTTCTGATAATATTGCTGTTCTTGAGGTAGTTTAGTAAAAGTTGCATTGTGGATTAATTTTTCTTATCGATACTGTTCAAATTTGGTAGCACTGTTAAAATGTTGGAGAGCTATATATTAAAATTTGGCTCAAGACTATTGCTTACTTTTTGAGCAAACAAATGTCAAAGTTTGGGGTTGTTTGGATTTTGTTGTTGTTGTTTGTTGTTTTTTAGCTTAACCCGGAAGATGGGGGCACAGGCTTTACAAGGAGCAATATAGTAAATGTTTTAAAGTAAAATTACTTCCTTGAAGCTGAAGTAGTAGTAGTAATGAAATTATAGAGAGCTTTTAAGACTCATGTGACTAAGGAGTAAACTTGCATCCTGCCCCTATTACCATTACCACTAATCAGCATTTCGCTTCTCAATTATAAAAGTCAATGTATCTATAAATCCACTCCATGCTTTTTATCTCCATCTGTGTTGGTTACATCCCTATATACCCTTCACAATCAATGAATCATTCCGCCTGCTGGCAAATATTAAGAATGTAATAAAAGTTACACACTTGTCACGTAGCCAAGGTTTGCCACCCTGGACTTGGGATAATGTTGAGCAAGTGGGCAATTGGTGACATATATGTGGTAAATACAGCTTTCAGTGGACAGTTTACACAGAATAATCACTTTTGCTCTTTTTGTATCTTTCGTGTGTGTGTATGTTTGTGTGTGTATGTCAGAGAGAGAGAGAGAGAGAGAGAGAGAGAGAGAGAGAGAGAGAGA
>JAOYNN010017804.1:0-19138 GCA_025770095.1 Goniobranchus kuniei | reverse complement strand
ATTATGTAATTCAGCATGTCATAGCATGTTGCATCACGTTCAAGGATGGTTGTATGATATACCGATTTGAGCCGCGTGACTGCAGAAGTTCAGGGGCAAGAAAGATTTTACACTTTCCACCCTGATTATACTTTGACCTGCGCTTCTCATGCACTATGTACGGTAGCACGTGACATCAGCAGGAGCCCCTCCCTCCTCCCCGCTCTCTCTATGGACCTAGCATAAGATGAACGCACATTGTAAACACTAATACTGTACTTCGACATACTCGTCATCTGCACAGGTAGGTATTGACGTCAGAAATACTGAAGTTAGAATTTGTCATTCTAAAGTCATGACATCAGATACCACTTCAATAGTTTTTCATTAAAAATACCTGATCAGTACAATCTTTTCAATGCATCACAGGTGAAGTGTGATCATTTAAAAACATGATGTCGTTTTAAATAGAAATGACAATCATTCCACGACAATTAGGCTAAATAGGTTAATTAATGTATCTCGACTTCATCTGACCGAGGTTTCCGATCTCCGATGTCACGATGGCCCTGGTCAACCCGCATAATCATGACGTCGGATACCATACTTAACTGTTACTTCAAACAAATCCAAGAAATTGGTGATGTTAAGCTATGAAACATTCGAAAACATATACATATAAACAAACAACACTTAGAAAATAAGTAAAGCATGGGATAGCGTTTTCAACGTCATGTAGACGTAATCAGGTTTATCTATCTTATCCTGTTGTTGCCCTTTTTAACTCATAAGAGATGAATACCAAAAGTGCTTGAAACAGTAGCAGGGAGATTAGTGGGTTATACACTGAGAGATATAAACCAAAAGCATGGGCCGATGGGTCTGAGCGAGCAAGATTTCAATGGATTTTCTAGAAGATTTCTATTGACGTCTCGCTGTGACACAGAGTGACCCAGTGAACAAAGGGACTTCCTTTTGACAACTGGCTCGGTTTAAGATATCACGAGTGACCGTTCTTGGATGTTAATCTAAAAGCTTGAAACTCAATACTGATATTGAGAATCAACTCTTCTTACTTACCACGTGGTATAGCTGATCTCCGACGTCATAAAATGACAGAGTGAACACACACCTAACCTCAGGGCCTTTAATTCCGTAATGATACATTTTTGTTTGCTCTTTTTGGCCCACACTCATTGTTTTAGACCTAAATATCACCAATAACATTTAAATTGAATAAATCAGTGCATTTGTAGGTTCAAATGCATAGCGTAGATAATGACGATGATCTGACACAGCCCATGACGTCTGAACACACACATTTACACACTTATAAGTATATTCTACATGGAAAATCTAACTGTCCCAAAGGTTAAGTGAAGAAAATTGATTCCCGTTCTCTGTGTTATCCATGATTTTTGTTGAATTACAAGTTTTATAGGACTTCAAAGATTGCATCCATTACGTGCAATAAAAATCCAGTGCCAAAATCGCCGAATTTTCATGGGTTTTGTTTTGTCAACTCAATATTTGAAGGTCAATTGACTTCAAATTATCTCTGTTATATCTTGAATCCCTCAGCTTCAAGACTGTAAACTCGTTTAGTGTGGTTTTGCATGACAAAAACGATTTTTCATGATGAATAGGGGGGTACCCTATTGAAACGCGACCTTTTGAGAATGAGTCATATTCTGATTATGAGCAACAATTTGAAATATAAATCATCTGTGAGCAAATGCTATTTATTTACTTAATAAATGGAAACAAACATAATGCCACATATACAGTGATGAACAAAAGTAACGCAACACTCACTTAATAGACTATTGCTACCAAATTTTCATATCTTTTCAGTTTTAAGTTGCTTCCCATTAATCTAGAATTAATTTAGGACATTTTGACACCTTAATCAGTCAAATATTCCCATATCCCACATTTACACAACCATTTATAAACTATAGTCCGTTTCAAAATTTAGAGCCACAGAAAAACTTTTATATCTCCGAAACCCTCTTTCTGAGACCTTGTGTTGTGGTTTGATGCATCCATGACCAAACGAAAATGAATTTTTTTCAGTTCAATATTGGCTTCATTTGAGAAATTTGCTATTTGTCCATATTAAAAATGTCGAGCTGACAAAATTTCAACATTTCAATTGTGCACAGTAAAGAATCTTGACGCAACTCAAGAAGTGACGACACTTTCGGGTTTGAGAGTAGGCTTGGAAAAGTATACACCCTTTTACCTCAATTTATAATAGATCTACATCATGTTCTTTTGCCTATTGAACAAGTCGTAGCAACATGCTACTCTAGATCCAAAAGAAAAAGAAACAAAACTATAGTTTTAATCTGGCAATTTTCTTTCGGTTCCATTGGATGTACAAGTGAAAGGGATTGTTTTAATGTAAATCATAAAAATATTGTACATTCAAATATATGAGTATTCATATGGCTCTAATAGAAAAAATCTTTAATTATGCTGAATAAAAATTTGAAAATAGGATTTTCGTTTGGTCATGGTCATTTCAGATTCATACACAAAATTTCAGTTCCATCCAATGTTTAGTTTTGAAGATATTTGCCTCAATATATGACTTTGAATTTTGAAACGCACCATATCAGATAGATATTGCAGTTTGCAAAAGAGGATAAAGAGAAAAATACTATTGTTTGAGGTAAAGGAAACTGATCCCCACAATGCTGCCCCTCAATGGCAGATTGACATATCTGACAAAAATCACTTTTCCTATTTTGTTTTCATAAATTGACCACTAAAAACTAATTCCATTTGGAACAAACAAAAGTATATGTTTAAACACAACTTACTATGGTCAATCATCATACCGACTAAGTAAAATCGGTTGGTAACTTTAAAGAGACTGATCACCAAAAGTTTTTTGTATATATCTCGATATGGGGGAGAATGGTGCAGTGCATAATGATGCAAAATTCACATGTCTTAAAAGGAGATGTAATTTTTAACGTCAGTATATTTTCTTTTAGATCTCATTTTGCAAAGTACACTTTCTTATGATGATTTTTTTTTTAAATCATGAGAAGCCTATGCATCGACTTAGAACCTCCATTGAGGTGTCAGAATGTGTGCAAAGAGGTATGGTTCCTAGGTATATTTGTTTCTTGTCTTTGAATTAATGCCCTAAAGCTATTGTTATGCTACCGAGTATTGAGTTACTTTTGTGCATGATTGTATATCACAGGGTTTTAATTCTGACAGATGTTGACACAGAAATGATCTTAGGAAACAGTTTTTTTTCACTTTTGTGGATGGCATTACATTTAATGCAAGATCTTTTTAAGCTTTTGTTTAAATTGAGGTGGCATATTCTTCCTTATCCTTCATTTGTAGGGGGGCTTGATAAACTTTCCAGTAAGTATCTTAATTGCCCTTCAGCTGCTGCCTTCCCTTTCTTTTCTGCTAGCTCTTCAAAGTGTCCATTCCTGTCCTTTCTGATGGAATACTTTACTTCTCTGGTTACTCTGGAATACTTTTCTGTACAAAAAGTTTCTCGACACAATTACAAGATCTATTGACTTCTCCTTTCATTTCTCTTTGTCTTCTTATCGTGTTAAGGGAATCTTGTGTAATCCAGTCTTTGCTGTAATTGGGTTTTTGGTTTAAGTATATTCTGTGATGTTAACAAACAAGTGCATATACTCACTGCATATTACAATGTAGCTAGGCCTCTCAGCCTGCTGTAGGCTTCATTGCAAAGCAAATTGCAGTTCATTTATCCAAGTAAAAGCATGTGCATGGAATAGCGTAGTGTTGGTATTATTTAACAAACCCTGTCTCTTACCTAACTTGCAAGAGGAAATTCCACTGTCGGAGCCCTCTTGGCTGTTAGTTCCATATGAGAATCGGTCTTTTTTCCTAAAATAGAACAATTAGAAGACTGTCATTTTTGTTATTGCTTTTTGTACAATGTTTCCCTCATCCAATAATTCATAGTCAAGCAAAGTGAACACTAACAATACAATGCACTGTTTTTTTTAATTTATTGTTTTATTTTGTTTTGTTTTGAAAATTTCGTGCTTTTTGTTTTTTTGCTTTTTTCAAAAACAAAAGTTCTTTCTTTAACAATATACTACACGAATAGTGTTCACATTGGTGACATTTTCTTGGCTCCCTAATTTCTTAAAGTAAAATTGTCACCAGTGATAACACAAATAATTTGACAGGTCCTCAGTAATAAAAACTAAATCAACAAAATTTGATGAAGAGATGATTTCTGTGGAATAAAAATTAACTCTATTGGGCCCTCCATCAAAGGTGAGAGGGAAACAAAGTATGAAACCTGCTACCTTGTGACACATGATAACATAAACGGTGGCGAAACATGGACCTGTTGCATAACTAGTGAAATTAACCCTGATGAAGAGCTAACTACTTGAAGTGCACGCTGTAACTACACTGAGAGGCACGACCATGCTACGAGAAGTGCTGCCTTCCCTTTTCGCTAGGAGCACAGTGGCGCTACAAGAAGTGCATGAACCCTGACCCTGTAGCTGGCTTGCATTTGTTACGAGCAGCGGTGTCCTGTCTAGACCTAAATATTTGGAAATGGGAAAATCTAAGCATAAACTTGTATAAAGTCACATTTGTCTTCTGTGCTGTTATAAAAATTTGGTTGACAGAGAAAGTTACACTTGAGCGAAATATGCTCTTGGACAGACTGCACCTGGGTGCTAAACACTGTATTCAACTTTACTGTCATTTTCTTTACTTCTTTTAATAAGTCCTCTCCGATTTTGTTTTCAATGTCATCTTTAGGTCATCCTTTTTGTCTTATAAAACAAAGAGAGAAGGAGGAAAAAAAAAATACTGCCAATGAATTTTCTTTCTTTTTTTTTCCAAAATAATAATTTCTTGAATGGCTTCCTCATTAAAAATGGCCAACGAAATTTTAAACCCCAACTCTTAACCCTCCCTCTCCTACTTCATGCTTTTCACAGAGAGGTTTCATTTATTTTCCATTTGCTGCTAGTTTTGTATGCATTTTGAAATATAGAATTGAAGTCATCCTAGAACAAGACTTACTTCTCTCCAGGGCGAGAGGAACCACTTTTGGATGTTGGGGAGACAGGGACGACCATATCCAGAGGCACACCAAGGCTAGCCTTGTGGGAGAGTGAGGGATTCCTGGGCGGTAAAGGTGGTGAGTTTTCAGGCATCTGGTTCAAGTTTCTGGATGCCCGTGGAGGGAGCGGTGGGGGTGGAGGAGGGTTCATATTTGATGCCATGGTAGTGGTTTGGTTAGTAGCTGGTTGAGGTGGCGGTTGAGAGGCCACACTTTTTAAGACTTCGTCTGTGATGCTAGGAATGCTCCCTGTGGTAAAATCCTCTTGTGTGAGCTTTCCACTGCTGCGTTCACTGCTCGTTCGGGATAAGGTTTCGTTTTGGTCACCGTCAGGCTCGTCAGTAATATCGTCTATCACGTCACCTTCAGAATCTGTCCCAGTTGAGGCAGCTGTGAAAAAGGCAAGATCATGTGTTTATATAACATTGTAACATTACCATATGTAACGGTTGCTTCTTAGCACTGTCTCAATCCATTTAATTATCTGACAGTAGAAGATGGACCCTTATAAAGGAAGGAGTCAGCAAACTGGACTCTTTTCATCGTAAACAACAGAGGATTGTTCAAGGTATTTACTACAAAGCAAAAATAGGGTTGTATGGAAAAAAAACAATTGTCACTTACCATAATACACAAAAAAAAAAGTGATTATTTGAACATACATTAAGGTTAGAAACACCCCAGGCAGTACAGCAATGTGATAAACTTTAGTCATTACCAAGTTGCAATCCCCTAATCGGAAGGAAAGTCTGATAATTTGTTAAAAATATAAAAAAGCACAACAGTGAATTAGAATTTTGACAGTGCCTATGGGGATATTGGTTTATTCAAACTTTTGTCAGAGACAGCTACAGTCATGACTGGAGAAGGTTTGCTATGACCTCAATTTATATAAGTTGGCAAAGGTCTACAAATAGGTTTCTGGTAAAATCAACTGCCTCAGCCATGATAGAAAGAAGAATTTACACAGTCTGTGGAACATGTGATGGAACAAAAGGCTATTTTTAATGAAAATGTTAACAAATGTGAAATGGGGAAACCAAATTTGTTCTTGCACCATCTTAGACATTTCAAAGACATCTGCTAAATATGGTGGGAATGGGCGCTGCGACGGAGAAGCCTTTTGCATTCAAAGTTGACCATGCTTTCTTTACACATTAGATTTTTTAAAGTTAAACTTTATTTTGGAATTTCTGCCTATATAGGGCATTGTATCACTCAGGAAATCTAAAAGTCTTGAACACCTTTTAAATCTTTGTAGCAAGTGGTTGCAATGGAAGTAATTGCTCTACTTGTTTTCAGAATTTGTACCTAATTAGTAAAATTTTCCTTACTCATCCCCCCCCCCCCCCACCCCCATGAGACCTTTTCTCACAGGCCTCTTTTTTTCAGATATGAAAGTAGCTTAATTAAAAATCCACTCACACCTAAAGTGTATTTTTTGGTTAGTTTTGCATACCTGGATCAATGACTTGCTTGGCCTTTTCCTTTTTCTTCTTATTGACAAATATTTTCTTGAGTTTATGTGTAAGGGTATTGCCTTTGGAGGCCTGGGTGGAGGGTTTAGCAAAGGTATCTAAGTCCTCATAAAAATCTTCTTCGATATTCTCATCATCTACCTCCCCATCCTGTCCTACATCTTCATAATCCGTGCCAGAGCTGCTGTCATCTATGTCCCAGCCATCTTCTCCATCTGAGTGAATCTGTACAATCAAAAACAAGAACAGAAATTAAAATCTGTGTTTAAAAGCTTTAGAAGAAGAATATGAGAATTTCGCGATCATGGTGTAAGAGGGTGTTTGGAAGCTTATATCAAGAGCTAGCAACCAGAACAACTTATGTCCAAAATCTGAACATAAAATGCGTATCCGCATAAGTTGATCTGTTGGAGACATCCTTGCTCTTTCAAAGCCAAGTAGAAGTAGTAGTGTTTATTATTATATTTGTTAAGCAATGAACTAGGACCATTAAGGAAGAGATAGGGATCCCTGATAAGGCAAATTTGTAATATCTCTAGATCCATGAACGTGGACATTCATCGTTTTGGCTGCCCCCTCTCTCGCTCTGTATATACTATATAAATCAAAGACGTCGACAAAGGTGTTACGAGGTTCAACATTGATCTTCCGTCTTGGTTTTTTCATCAAACTAACAACTGCACTTTGTCTGTGACCACAGAGGCTAGCTTACTACTGCTTGCCAATCAGATCTAGAATGCTTTATTTTGTAACATACACTGCACTCTAAATGAAACAAGTCAAAATTCATTTTGTGTTTTAAATAGTGTCAAAAGGGCATCATCATCTGAAGCTCTTCAACTTTTCTTAATGCTATCAGATTGCGACTATTAAAATCAAGGTAAACGTGTAAACTTAGTCCCGTACCCATGACTGAGTGTAGGGGAATTAGGGGTAGAGCCCTAATTATACTAGGCATACAACATAATGTGGTAGTTTGCCAAGTCTAGAAAGACCTAGCTACCCATTTATACTGCAGGGTGAACAGTGGGCCCCGAAAAAATTCCACTGCCCGGCTGGGTTCGAAATTGGGCCACCTCACATGGCAGTCAGCCGCTCTACCAACTGAGCTACTGGACACATTAAAACTGAACTTTGGTGAATCAACTCATCATCAATATCATTAGGCCCAAAGTCTTTTACAGTATTGGTGATCATAGCTTTCAAGAACTCCCTGTTATTGCTCTCTGTATCATCAATCTTTGGAGGGGAAATTGAATCACCTTGCCAAAAATGTACGTCAATATCTTTTAGTTCAAAGTACTTTGACAGGGTAAGAAAAGCAAGTTGTTAAGTTACCAGAATACAGCAATACATATCAACATGCATGCGTAAGGGAGAAAAAGGCCTAAATAAGAGGTTAAAAAAAACAACAAAAAACAATATCATAATACACCTACATTGATTACAGATATACTACAACTTCTCATCCTGTCTTTTCAGTCCACCTTACCACTTCTTCAGTTTCTCCCTTGACTTCAGGTTTTCCAGATTGGAGGTCAGCTTTCTTACTTGCCTTTGATTTGTGTCGCCTTTTGGGGAAGGATAGAGAGAGCGACAAAAGATATGAGATCAACTTTTCATTCTTTAAAGAAACAAATTGAAATATCCACATCCACACTCACAAACAAAGGATATTACAAAAAGGCACATTTAAATGGTCAAGGGAGTTAAAATGTTTGAGAGCAGATATGAAAAACATGAAAAACTATTATGATTCAGCAATACAAAGCCTAATTGTGTAATACTGTGTTATTTTGGACATTTACATAAGTACCAGAGCAATAAATTATGTAGAATAACTAATGAAGCCTTCTAAAATAATGTACCAAAATACTACATCATTTTGTGAATTACATAATGAAAGCATCATTATGAAAGCCACATAAATTTTAGAAGACAAACAAACTGTACATATGTAAGGTCTACGAGAAGTAATAAACTGATATCCAAAACAGCCAAAACTGAAAGAAACACAATGTTTGATAGTATGCGTCCCTTACACAAAAAAGTCTAGAAAAGACCCCTAAAAATTAGCCCAGTGAGTCATGAGTACTCTCAGATTTTGAGTCTGGAGAAAAATTGTTAGCGGCTTACATTTTTAATTCTTTATATCAGTGGCCATAATTAATTTATCTTTGACTTTTTTTTGTTATTTTCCATTTGCAATTATTTATAGGTTTTTTTTTTTTACCTGGGAGTATCTCCCAAATTTCTTGTTACGCTAAGTGTGCCATTATGGTAAAGGTGATTCTAGATTCATACTCAACATATAACAAAAACAAAGACCTTCATGACTACTATTATCAAGAGGACTCTTAAAAAATCATCAAAAGACCCTAAAAATTAGCTCAGAGATTCATAAGGACTCTCAGATTTTGAGTCTAGGGAAAACACTAGATGCATCAACTTCATGCTTTATACCTGCTTCGGTAAGGCAATTACAGCAATACTCTTGACTGCCAGCTACATTACATAGATCTTTGACATCTAACAAACAAAAGCATCATACAGTCACATATTTTACCCCTTCTTTGGTGTGTATAAAGAATGACATTAATACAGTGGTCTCCTCTTAACATCAACTCGCCTTACATCCACATCCGCCTATCCACATTTCTCCAGGATACAGAATTTTTTTCTTAAAAAAATTACCTCTCTAACATCAACATTATCCACATTACTTCATCTAATATCCACATTTTGGGAGAATAGTGAATAATGTTTTTCCTCTGTAAAAAAAATATTTTTTTTTAATAGAAAGATTGAGAGCCTGTACATTTCAGATAAGCCAAAATATTTGAATGCGCACAGCCTTCTCATCTGTTACAAAAGAAAATACTTGATACTGTCTCACACCTCAAACCGTTCATAGAGACACGGGTAAGCGATGACACCAATCAAGAATCTCCTACCCACTATTAAGTTAAGCTCGTTTCAGACATGCTGAATGCCAAACATCTGGTCAGTGATTAATTAGTCTAAGATTACAAGCGCTGGTCAGTGTGAAAAGATGGCACCACATTGTCGCTTAAACAAAAGAAAGCAATGACACTGACCTGCCCTGCCTCACCCATCCCATGCGGAATATTGCATGAAGCAATGTTGCTTGTTCACTTCATTGCACATTGTCATAATGAAATTTTACTAATATGTAAAATGATTGACAGATAAGCCAAACAGTACTTAATCTGCTCACAGCTCAAAATGACGTTGGCCATACCTTTTCTTTAGAATTGTGATTCTGTGATTGAGCTGCATACAACGTCATAGGCAAATAGGCCGCTCCTTTGACCTTCGCCTTACATCCACATCTGGCTAACGTCCACATTTCTCAGTCTCCCGAGGATGTGGATGTTAAGCTGAGACCACAGTATCACTTAAATCTATTATCCATATCCTGCATAAACTGTTTGTGTATGCGACACTTAAAACTGTGTTCCATAATGAGTATGAAAGGGGACTGATGAACAAGGATAGTGAAAGAGATGAGACGCAAAGTTTTACACCTGGGCCACTACATCTTTCTTACCATTCATCTAGTATCATTTGGAGAAGATCAAAGTGTGATCTGGGCCTATTTTAGGGTTGCTTATTAAAATCTAAAAACAGGTATCTAGGTCTAGATCTTGGCTGTCTTTAGCTCCAAGATATAGAATAAGATTTAGTTTGGATTTTCGCTTATTAAATACTTTTTGGAGATATGCTCTTTGTCTTTGATGTTAAATTATAAAAGCAAAGAAAGACAGATGCAGAGATTTTTTTCTCACTTTGTAAAACCAAACTGACGGTCTAATTTGGATAAATGTTAAAACCAGTATCTTTATGACATTCCCTTATCATGAATTTATGTGTCCTTTGATTAATAATATAATGATCGGTGGTGTTATGCAAATTTTGACCTATGGAACATTGGACTGTGCTGTGACCTAAGAGACCTCCCAAGACCATGCTCTTCTTCTGTTCAATAAATACAGTAGTGATCAGCTAAGTGTCCGTTTCTCCAAAGTGCCTGTTTTTGGTGCAAAACATAATTTTTTCAATTAAAAACAGACCTGTAAGTGGCTGGTTCAAAATGAGGAATTTCACCTAAGTGTCTGTTTTGACTATGGAAAAAGTCTTCGTACAACAATAAGTTGTTAATTCGTCAAAATGCATTCATAAAATTGAATGAATGGGACATTAATGAGGGGCTAATGTGTCCAATACATGTTCTAGGTAGGCCATTGCACTATACAATGGAGACAGCGGCCATTTACCTCTCAACTGTTTGCATTGGCTGATTCTTTCTTTGCCATTACCAGCCTATGAAATTTTAGCCAGTCTTGTCTATAGTGACTGCCATTCCCCTCTCTTTCTTCATCCCCTTATTGAAAGAGTTGCGAGCGTGTCGTTTTTGATGCTCTAAGTGTTTAAGCAATGCAGGCCAACATAATTTAGGCACATCGCCTTTTGGCTGTCCGTAGTGACCGCCTCTTCCCTCTCTGTCACACCCTCAAGAGATTGAAAGAATTTAGAGCGCATCTTCTTTGATCGTTCAGGTGTCTTGAGGTCTCTTTCAACAGATTGGTGCTAAGTAACCATATGGCCATGATTGGACATGTAGATAAGGATTAAGGGGTGGAGAGAGGAGTTAATTGCTGATTAGACAAGGTGACCCTGAGACTGGCACTTTCCTAGCTTCAATTTATGGCTTTTACGTCGTCTTGGAAGGACAGAGCAGTCAAGTCTTCAAATAAACTATGCAAATGCTCTCCTTTCCTTTCTTTCTTATGTGGAGGATTGGCTATGTATGTATCCTTCATAACCGACTTTTTCTTCCTCAAAATCAACTTTTGCCTAAGTGTCCGTTTCAGCTATGTAAGCATTTTTGTTGCTTCCGGCAGACCAGACACATAGCCGATCACTACTGTACCATCTTTTGCCTATGGGCTCATTTTCATGCTTGCCAAGTATAGCATTTAATCAGAGAAGTAACAGTTGGCACGACATCAACAATTGGCTCAATGGCATGCCAGTCCTTTGTTGTCCTTGTGAGGCAATTCCTCCCATCAGCCTTAAAGTTACAATTGTATACAAAGGGCATGCTATCAAGGGTAATAAAGTGATTAAGCAAGATACATTTGAATCAAATGCTAATGCAAGATAGTCCATGCAGTAACTGATTTCCTTCAACCCATTGTTCATCATTTGATACAGACCTATGTCTACGAATAGGATAGATACTGCAAAGAAATTGAGTCATCACTGTGAGACAGCAGAAACAAAATTACAGGAAGGAAAGGGTAGCAGATGGAGACTTTTTTCTCATTCCTTTTATCAGGTCAATATTTTTGTTCATGTTTGCTTCCCTTTCTTCAAAAAAAAAAAATCAAATATAGGGAGTCACTCAGTCAAAAAATCTCATGACTAAGCGTAAGATACTTTCCACCACTTATCAATGTCCTACACTATAACAATATTGTTCCATGGGATAAAATTTAATGTATATCTTAATCATATATTATGGTTGAAGCAATGACCGAGAAACCTACTCAAAGGTATAGTTGGGCTGACTGACTGAAAGACATTGTGTGGGCTTACTGATTTCAAGCTACCAGTAATATGGGCACTGACTCCAAAAACATGCACTAAGGACTAAAGGCATAATAGGCTCTAAGAAGTTCCTCAATTCCTTAATTGCATCTCTATGTTCGCCGTTGGTGGCAAAAATGTACTGGTAACATAAAAAAGGCTTTGCTACTCTTCAGAATGCCGCTGGCAACAAGACAACTCTTCTCTATGTAGTATTGACCCTAAAAGCCAGCTATACCACCCTTTACCCAGCAGATGATTAACGTACTGGTATACATTCAGCATCAGGTGTAATCTCCATGTAGTGCCTAAACATTGCATATAATCAAGCGTAAGATGCATTGTGGGTCTAATACATCTACAAAGTGACTAAGAAATAGTATAAAATGAATAGAGAGAAAAGGGCTAATTGATTTCAAATTACTGGTCCAGGTACTGGCTCCCATAATGGATACCTACAACAGGGTACATTAGGCCCTACTTGAAGCTGAAGCATAAAGGCCTAAATACCTTTCAGGCTCTTCTCTTTACTGAGGTATGGGTGCATTGTACATTAATATATTTTTATACTCACTGACTATGAAGAAAGTGGATATAAATGATGATAGAGAGGAAAGCTGACTGAATTCAATTTAACATTAATATGGGCACTGCCTCATATCATGGGCACATACAACTAAGAGCATATATATCTGCTTGCTCAGACATGCTCTTCTCTCCTGGAGATATTTACACTAGGAGTCAGCTACAATGCTCTTTACCCAGACGAATATTAACTAATACATTCTCCATGTTGTTCCATAAACAAAAAAGTTGTAACATGACCAAGCGTAAGATGCATTGTAAGTCTACTATGCAAAGTCACTTAGAAATAAAAGATGATAATGATGGAGAGGATGTTTAACTGATGTCAAGTCAACAGAGTAATAATGAAACACTACTATTATTACAGGCATTCACTTCCACCAGCATGATAGGCTCTATGGATTTTTTTCTTGATTGATTCCTTTGTTTGACGATGGTGGTGGTGAAATATTACTCCTAAAGTAAAAGGGCTTTGGTACATTTCAGGATGCTGTCGGCCTGTCATGAGACAGGCTCTTGCCAACTGAAATATTGAATCTATGAGTCAGCTAGACTGCTCTTTACCCAGTAGACTGTTACCTAATACATCAAGCATCAAATTCTATCTCCACGTGGTGCCCTAAACTAACATGTTGTATAATATAATGGAGGATAAGATGCATTGTAAGACTATGCATACAAAGTGACCAAGAAAGAGGGAATAATAATTAATAATACAATAGTGATAGTGGGGAGGGGAGAAAAATTTCAAGGTGCATGATACATGATAACAGACTTACAGCTTCTTCAGGGCTAGTGATTTCAAGTGGCTGCAGGGGAATTGTGCAAAGATGATTAGGATTAAAATTTTTAAAAGAAAAAGAAAAAGAAAAACAAAAAAAAGTAAACAAACAAAAACCAAAATTAACAAAACAAAATAAAAAAATAAAAACAAATTACAGTGAAAGCAATCCCTCCCCGCACCCCAAGAAAAAAAAATCCAACTAAAGCAACCAAAGTAAAATATTTTTATTAAAAGAAAAGAAAAAGAGAAATTATTATTGTAAACAAACATCTTTTTATGTTTTTTTTTCTTCATCAATTTTTGATTTTTTGTTTGTTTTTGTTTTCTTTGTAAGTTTGTTTTGTTTTGAGTGTATATGATACTGATATTTGGTTAGACATGTTGTTTGAACAAATCATATTTAAATGTAAAAAAAAAACAAAACAAAAAAAAGAATGAAAAAAATCAAAATATGATCCTCTTTCAACATCTAAGGCCTTAGCCCTCATAGCCCTCCACTAACCACTGCGCCTGACATGCATGATCATATTAATAATAATAATAATAATAATAATAATAATAATAATAATAATAATAATCATCATCATCATCATCATCATCGTCATCATCATCATAATAATTCGAAAAGAGATAGTTTAGAGCAACCTTCTTCATCTGCAATTTTCAAAAACAAAAAGTTTTAGCAGGGAGCAAAGCCATCCATCCAGTAAAACCTACCAGCTGTAGTGTAGAAAATGAAACTATTAAAACCAACTTCACACTAAAATTTAAGGCCAAACTTCAGCCTGGTCCTACTACTACTAATTTGGGGTTGAGAAGTAAAAAGAATTGGTATGAGGGGGGTATTCATACACAAAGAAATCAGTGAAGAGATTAAAAAGAATCAAATAAAAATGACAACAAAAAAAGACAGCAAATATACACAACCCAATAGCGTTACCTGTAAACACCTAGTCTTCTCGATGGTGGTTTAGGAGATGAACTGCCATTTAGTTCTGATCTGCCAGGAAGGGGCACATCTAGGTTTACTTTAAAAAAAAAAAACAGTATGAAAAAATTAGACTTTAAAAAAACAAATGTAGTAATACGTTGACGTGGCAGAGGTTAAAACTTTGATTAAAAATGAAAGAGAATAAAGAGCAGCAGTTTGTCACACATACTTTCCTTGTATAACCTTGCACAAAATCGGACAATCCACAGATTTAAGGGCTGCTTATTAAAGGTAAGAGACTGAACTCCAGATTTTTTCCCTTACGATTGTCCCTCTTGTGCTTTTTTCCCATGAGTCCTTCCTCAGAGTTTTTCCCTTAAGGTTTCTGTATTTACGCATGGTGATCAGCCTCTGGTTTTGTACGTATTGTTTCCATGACACGTGAAACTTTAACATATTTGGCAACGTTTTGGATGATTTGCTAGTTAAACGGGTGCTTGTGACTAAAGAAAGACAAAAATGAAAGAGAATGAGCCAGACAAAGAAATAGTTACTCATCTGACCAGTGTACACACAGACAAAAATTATTCCATTGCTGTATTCTTTTGAGTAAAAACCTTCCAAGATACTCCATGAATTTAATAACATTATTTTTGTACATGTTGTGTTGCCATGGTGGAAAGTGTATATACAAAAAGTTTGGTGAATACAACTTTGAAATCAACCTAAACAAATGACTGTAGCTTACATAAAAATATTGTGTAATTTGCAGTTATCTACCTCAAGGGTCTAGTTTGTTCAAAAGCAAAAAGGGAAAGAAAGGAAGGGAGGAAAATTAAAGCTGAAATTAAAAATAAATTTAATTTTTAAAATGAAGCAGAAAAAGATGTCTGTAAGCGAAGACTTGAATATTTTTTGGTTGCTGCTTACCAATATACTATTTGTTTTTTATTTGATCACAAAAAGTCATCTTTCTAAAAATATACCCCCGCCTAGCCCACCA
This sequence comes from Goniobranchus kuniei, assembly GCA_025770095.1. NCBI lineage: Eukaryota > Metazoa > Mollusca > Gastropoda > Nudibranchia > Chromodorididae > Goniobranchus > Goniobranchus kuniei. The sequence continues at coordinate 3,664 of JAOYNN010017804.1, read as the reverse complement.
ATACTGAAAATGTCAATCGTCAGGCCTTGCCATGTGCGGTTGGAAGTTCAAAAAATATAAATCAGGTGTGGTGCATGACAAACTGTATTAACTACCAGCAACCTAGAAGACAATGCATACTTTATGTTAGGGGATTGGATCTTAGGGGTCAGTCCCAAGAGTTGGATTTGGATTGCTGCATGTAAATATGTCCCATTAGACGTAGATCTGTCTACAAACTGGAATAAGTCTAGAATCAAAACTCCAGATAGGATTCCATCAAGTATCTTCATCTAGATCTAAATCTTGATTATCATCATGCTGATAGAAGCTAGACCCAGATCTAGAATCTAATTTGGTTTCTAGGAACGCAGTATTTGTTCTCAGCCCGGCTGAGAATAAATGGCATATTATTCTCAGCTGGGTTTATTCTCATCCGGGATTCGAGGAGACCTTCTTCTGTTTTACTTACTGTCTAAATAATACAACACTTCTTTTATTGTTTATGGAAAGTTTTGTTTAGCCCCAATAATTAGGCCTACTCCCTAAATAAATAATAGGCATGAACTGGGTGAAGTCATTGCAAACTACAAGTTGGACATCTTAGAAATCCCTCAATTCAATAGTAGGCCTAGGCTAATTCACCATTCATAGTGAGGCCCTTGAACATGTATTAATATTTTTATAAATGAACGGACGTCCATAAATGAATTCCAATCTTACACTAGATCTAGAGAAAAATTGTACTGAATGCCAAAACCCGGATGTCTGTGTGTAAACAACTAATGTGCTAATAGTTAATATGCAGTTACCCTGGCTGAGAGTAACCTGACATACCGGCTAGTCTAGTCTTAGTCTTCAAATTGGCTGACTGAATCAGATTATCTGAGTATTAATGTCAAGGCGCGAATTTCTACTTTTATGCTTAAAATAATTTAGCTAATATCAGTTTTATTCTCAGCCGTGCTGATAATAATGGCAGCCTTCTAGGAATTATAGATCCAGGTGTATTTATAGATCTATGGGAGATGCAATGGGAATGACTACATTTTGACTTTGTTGACTGTCTGTTTCAATTCACCCAGTCCTTGAATTTGAAAGATCTATAGGCCTAGGCTAGAGGTCTACATCTGATATAAAGAACTCCACTCCAGGTTTAATTTGTTTTGTATTGTATTCCTGGCTTTCACTTTCGAAAAATTGAAAATTGCTAAATTCTAGATATGTCTAACGCATGAAATTACATAAGAATATGATAGGGCCTGCCTATTGGAAACATGCACTCCTCGTAAGATGTTAAAGGAGGCTAAAAAAAATACCCTAGGGACTTGTATATAATGTGGGCTTGTTTATGCTAAGCGGCCATGATGGAGACATAATATGTCTACGAAAGTTAGATATGCTCTTTGGATAGATCTAGATCCGGGATAGATCTATCCATTCTAATTCTAGAGTGTGGTCTATACTATAGTCTATAGATTCTAATTCTGCCAACATCTGTTGATCCCAGATTTAGAAACTATACATCTTATTGACAAACCCTTAAAGCGGATAGGCCTAATCCATGGGATGTGACGGAGGCATTTGGTTTGCAGGTTGTAAACGTCAACATGGGATGACTTAATTTCCGGGTTGGCCAAAACCGACTGATAAGTCGCAACACACCTGCGAGGATCGCAGCAACACGCCAAGACACCATTATGTTGTAGCTGCCAGCAAATCAGTAATCAGCAAACCTGCATTCTCGATCTGGGGTTACCTCCCCCTTGACCTTCGAACTATTGGTATTGTTATGTGACCCTGCAAAAGGTCAAAACATGTATGTATCTCGTTAAAATGTCAAACGGCTGGTAAGATGCTTACACCCTGTTATACCTGTTCAACCTCTGTAACCACAAGCCGAGGCCATCTTGGTTGATAGGCCAATGTCATCGTTTTCATTAGAATGTGGGGATTGAGAAAAAGGAAGGCAGAATGGGATTGCAGCTAGCAATAATAAACCCTGTACAAGATTTAAGAAAGCAACATTTTTCTTCTCAGCACTTACAGGAAGCTGTGGTGGAAGGTAAAGATATACCTTAGCGCCTTTAGAAATATAAATATAACATGAATAATTGGATTTTTAAAAAAAATTTAAATACTGATAAGAAACACAAGGAGGTGTTGATTACCCCCCCCCCCCCCTAGGAAGCCGTGGTAGAAGGTACAGATCTACCTTAGCGCCTTTAGAAATATAAATATAACATGAGTAATTGGATTAAACAAAAATTATATATTGATAAGAAGCACAAGGAGGTGTTGATTCCCCCCCTCCCCTTTTTTTTCCTCTTTGGGAAAAAACAACAAAAGGAGACTAAATCACACATGTTACAAATTCAATTACTTCATAACAAAAGATGATAGATGCACAAATAAGATTAGAAAGAGAATAGCTGTGGGCAGAGACACGTTAAAATACAAAACAAAAACCCAACAACTTTGAAGCCAATTTTAAGCAACCGAAATGTAACAATAGCTACTAAAAGAAAAGCATTGAAAAAACTATGAATGGCATGAATATTGTGCGAATACTGGACACAAAACAAGAAAGAAACTAAATCAGCAGGGATGTGATTTAGAACAAGAAGGATGAGAATTTCATGGGTGGAAAAAAAAGATCGAATGAGTCAAAACAGAAAGGTATGATACACCTAGCGAGATCATGATCAAAACTACATTAGGGACATGTATGTGTGAGACAGAGACGTTTACATTTGGGGATACATCTGCCGTCGCAGGAGGCTAAGATACATACACATGTTTTTATCTACCACTCTGAGGATTGAGGGGAAAGGCGAAAGATGGAGACATAAGCTATTACATTTATTGATAGCCTAAATAAATGGTCAACAAAAGCAACAAGGTGACAATGAAATCCAGAATGTTTTCTGATGACAGATGTGAGTGGAGAGCCATGATCGCTAGTGTCTCTTCCAGACAGGACACATGTAGACTAGAAGAGGAATCTTAAATTCAATTTCTTTGCTTTGTCATCTGCGCTTACTGTCTTACCACGTTCACTTTTCATCTTTCGTACAGCCACTCTCATTTCCGTTTTAAAGACTGAAATAAAATCTCATCTTCTCTACATATTTCATCAACATGACTATATCTCTCAATTTCTTCATTCTTCAGGTTCTCAAAGTATTCCTCAAATCGGCTTCACATCTGATTCTCTCTAGTTAAGACATGCACGTTCGTGGCCGTTGTTACCCTATCCTGTTGGATGTCCTTTGAAGTGCGTTATCTTATCTTGAACAAACGGCTCAGGCTTCTCACTGCTCTAACTAATACTGCTCTTTTTATTTCATGTTTATGATTAGCTTACTTTTATTACAGACAATTCGCATCGATTCTCCGACCATTCAACTTCTCACCCGTAAGCTTTAACAAAAATTAATCATATTCTGCACTTTTTCTTTCCACCATCAATAAAACTGTCCTTATGATCTCTACTCCCCCCCCCCTCCCCGTAACTTCCTTATCGTGAAAACAGCTTCTGATGTGAAAGAGAAGATTGCTTTGAAAATTACTATTGTTAATCGGCGATGCCCTGAAATGATACTATAGACGACAAGCTCCAAAAGAAAAAGCAATAAAGTAATACTACATTTGTGTATGTGTGTATGTGTGTGTGCGCGCGTAT
>JAOYNN010017693.1:0-12961 GCA_025770095.1 Goniobranchus kuniei | reverse complement strand
TAGCGATCATGAATCTCCAATCCTCTTGCAATACTGAGACTTATAGGAATTAGGAGTCTGAGTAATGCGTAGAGGAAGGCAACACAAGAGACGAGATATTTTGGATGTAGACTTTGGTCCGTGGCTAAGAAGAAAAGTATTGGACTGTTTGTGTCATACATGGAGTCTGCCTCGTCTTGCCTTCCTTAGGGAGACGTATCAAGCTTTGCCTGTTATTTTATGATTTTTGTGTAATTTCATATTCTCAACAGCAGCCCTTCTTGGAGCTAGAACAGTCTAGACATGGCACATTGGGAAGAGCCGTTTTCATTTATACTCAATACATTTCTATACAATCTTAAATATTACTCTTCTCACCTCTTTCTTCTGTATATCAAAATAGCACTGTCACTGATATAACCTACGACGTTGTAAAGTGACGTCAGACCCACAAATTAACAAACTAATTTTTTTTAACGTACTGAAGAATGGTATCTTATTGTAGTAGTTCCATGAAGAATTCCGGGACATGGAGATGTACAGGCAGATGGAATGTGACAGGATGCTCAGGGTGCAGATCATGTTCTGCTTTCTGGTATCTATCCGTCTGAAATCCAACAGTAGTGCCACCTTGTTTTACTTCAATTTGATCTTCGTTGTCATAGTTCTTGTGTCTGGAGTCCCCCTGTAGTGATGGGTGATATCAGTGATATCAATTTCAATTGGATAGGGATATTTTTCCATGAAAAATGTCGATGTAACAATATTTGTCAATTTTGCAAAATTATTGTAGGTATTTGTCGAATGTTCTCAGCAAATATATGTGTATATTAAATATATTTCAAATAGGTTCAGTACTGGTTTTGTGAAAACAAGACCACTTTTCTTCTCCGTCTTGTGTTTCTCTATAGTTTCGATTTTCCTGGTAGTCTGCTCATTCTGGGAAATGCATTGTGATTGATAATATTGAAATAGTGATATTTTTCCAGCTGCTTTAAGTTGATATTGATATTTCCATAAGATATGCCCAAACTGCTATGATATTGATATTTCCATAAGATATGCCCAAACTGCTATGATATTGATATTTCCATAAGATATGCCCACCGCTGTGATATTGATATTTCCTTAAGATATGCCCAAACTGCTAGTTCCCCTGGCATTCCAGCCTAAGCCTTGCCTTTGAGATTTGTGTCCAAGGATTTATGGGTTGAAGTACAGGAGTCAAGAAGGAATGCCAAGAACTTAGTGTGGATGTTCTCGGATGCTCCACTTTTCTTATCCATCCTTCCACATATACATAATATTGATCAAATATGTATGACTATATATACACAGACCTGCCAGGTTTCCCGGTTTGGCCGGGAAAATCCCGGGATTTTGATGCAATCCAGGCCACCCGGGAAATGCCATCGAACTCCCGTTTCTTGAATACCGCGGTCAACACAAAATTTTTTTCTTGTCTAGGAAACATTAATTTCCTCTGCATCTGAAAGACGATCTAACATAGGCCATAGGCACCAGTACCAGGTTGCCGGTATGCCGGCAATTCAAGGGGCAAGGTTTGCTTCATCTGCCAATCGCAGGCCCTTGCATACAATTGCTGGCCCACTCCAAGAAACAGGGTAGTTGAGCATGTAGGTATGGGCGTATGGGCCTTTATGTGATAGAACAGAGGAAGAAGGAAAGAAGGATAGGGTCCTGGTGCATGTGAGCATGTTTTGTTATATTTGTGTATGAGTGTGTGTGTGCGTGTGAGAGAGAGAGAGAGAGAGAGAGAGAACGGCCGGGCTTGGGTGATTTCTTGTTAGTAAAATGATAGTGATATTCCCGATAACTGTGATTATAATTAATGGAATTTGACAATTGGACATGGGCGTCTTTTACGGGCATCTTGAGTGTGGGTGAGAGGGGGAGAGAGAGAGAGGGTTGGGGGGTGAGAAGAGTGTATGATACGTGCGAGTAAGATCTTAATCTGTATGGGTGATAGTGATTGTGTGCACGATCAGATAGCGGGCGGGAATGATAGGGTCATGGAGATAGTGTTTGAATGAGTGAGTGAGGGGTTTGAATGAATTCGAGGGAGGGTGACGATGATAAATATTGTATGTGTTTGTGTGTAAGTGAGGGTGATAGAGATTGTTTGTGTGTGTTATGTGAGCCAAGGTGAAAAAGAACGTATGTGTTTGTGTGAGGATGATGGATATCGTGTTTATGTGTGTTGTGAGTGAAGGTAATAGGAAATATAATTGTGTGTGAATGAGGGAGATAGAGAGAATATATGTGTTTGTGAGGGTGATGGAGATTGTATGTGTATGAGAGAGAGTAGGATGAGGAAAATGAGTGTGTTTTTATAAGTGAGGGGATGAGAGTGATGGAGATTGTGTGTGGGTGAGGGTATTAATGAGTGTTTGTGCAATTGTGTGTGAGTGAGAATGATAGAGATTTTGTGTGTATAAATGATGAGTGAGGCTGGTAATAAGGGTTGGGAATATATGAGTGAGGGCTAGAGGTTGTGTTTGTATGTGTGTGAGGAAGGGTTAGAGACTGGTTGTATGAGTGTGTGAGTAAGGGTGATAGATGATTGTGTTTGTATGAATAGGCCTCTATGGGTGAGTTTGATAGAGATGGTATGTGTTCAGGGTATATGAGTTGTGGGTGTGTTTGTATGAGTGAGACAGAGAGGATGAAAGAAATTGTCAGTGTGTGTGTATGTGTGTGTGTGTAGTTGAGAAAATGAGGGGCGTGATTGTGCATTGTGTATAAGCGACTGAGGGTGACTGAGATTGTCTGTGTATGATTGAGGCAGTTAGGTTGATAGATGTTGTGTGTGTGTGTGAATAAGGGGAAATGTGATAGAAGGTGTGAGTATGTGTGACAGTTCGAAGATGATAGAGATTGTGTTAGAAAGTTTGTGGACAATAGGTAGAGCTTATGTGAGTTAGAAAGTAAGACATATTTGAAGATCCATTCATAATAGAACAATTGGAGGGGGCCAAGACAGACTTGGCAATAAAGTTTTGTTTTGTTTTTTGTTTTTTTCCTGTTTGTGTGTGCGTGTGCGTTTGCGGTTTTTTATGTGTTTAATAAAAATATATCTACTTTGGAAGTGGAAATTGCTGGACTTGTGTACATGGTTGCAGAAAATATTTCTCAGTGGTACATTTTTGTGTACTGGAATATATCACATTCAATCAAATAAAGTGTCAGGCTTTCATATAAGGTACGTTTGTTAGTTTATATCAAATTAAGTGTTATAATGACATATCGCCAATGACTCCAGGTTTTTGGTCTGAAATCCAGGTTTTTGAACCCCTGGATCCCAGTTTTCTAGTTTGAAAACCTAGTAGGTCTGCAAGAAGCCATGACAAAACTGATTCTCGTAAATAATTATGAACGAGATCTGTGTAAAAACGTCATATTTGTAAAATGGGTATAGTTGTATTTATAATATTATAACTTTAAGGGTTTTCTAATGATCATAGAGAAATTACACTTACTTATCATTTGACTCTGTCAAGAATTTTGTAAACCTGTAAAGTTCAGGAAGTTTGTTTTTTTTTGCCCACCTGATATAATACTAACTGTGGGTTTCTAGGTACAATGAAGTGGTTGATGAGAGAGGAGCTGTGTACAGCAAGTATTTTGATCATTTATAATGCCCTTGTTATGATTTCTTCTCATAAGAAAAGTATTAATGTTAAAATTGCTGTTGTTTATAACGATAAAAAAATAAATGTGGCTGCTGAAAAATACAAAATCACATTTGCTGTTGAGCAATGGATGTAACAATATCAAATATTACAATTCTTAATGAGAAGCAGATATAAATACGATAAATAAAAAATGTTTTAAATCACTGCTACTGAGAAGCAGTGGATGTGACAACTGCTAAGTTTTTGGTTTTATATATTGTTAAATGAAACAAAATTAAGATAGTTTAATGTTGTAATTATGACATGACAAAACAATGAGAAATGTGTCTACCATGACTCAGAAGCTCAGCTATAGTGACAAAAGTAGGTGTTGGTTTTTTTTTTCTTCATTTTTTTCTTTTTCATTACAGCATGTATACTTTATACCTTATATAAAGGCAGAGAAATTAATTTCAGTATCTTTTTTGCAATACTCTCAATGAATGAGATCCATCAAATGTTTTATTTTTATGTATTTATATTTTTATATAGTTCCATGTTTGGAAATAATTATTATCCTTTGAAATTGAAGTGTTGTCTTGTGCTTGTACATGTACTTGTTCTTCTTAGCATCATTGTTTCATTATTGAGAATGGGAACAATGCAATAGGATAACAAGTGCCATTCAATACAAATGTCTTTTTTTTTTTTAGTCAGCCACTTATTAAGCTGACTTACACTAAATTTACTGATCGTAATTCAATTTGATTTTAAATTTTTACTATAGCCCTGCATGTTTTGTATGTGACAGTTTTATACCAGTATTGGATACTTATTTTAAATTATGTTATGAACTTTTATATATAATATTATATTACATCATATTATATTATATCATATTCCATTACATTATATGTATTGTATTATACTACATGGTTCTTCATGGTTATGTTATATTATGGGGAGCGCTGTGGGTAAGTGGTCTGACACACTCCATGGAAGCCAAACGGCAGAGTTCGAACAGGGTAAGTGCTGACTTTTGAACAATTTGATTTTCAAATTTTTTCTGCACCTTTCCTTCAACCTGTGGTAGGTAGGATTTGGGTGTCTCATCCTGTCAGAGATGTATGATAAACTGGGCAGGAGGTCCCATGTGCAAGTCGTGCATGTGAAAGAACCCTTGGCAGTTGGAAATCGCAGAAGAGTAGGCTGAAAAGCCCTTGCTGGGAAAAATTCCTTATTATCAGGAATGGGAACTAATCTTTTACAAGCACTGGTCAGTGCAAAGATGGCTCCATCTCTTCATTGAAACAAAAGAAAACATCATCTTCATATTAACAAACAAGAATGTTGAGTACTCTTTCTTTGCTTGTTTTCACAGTTGACTCATCTTTTTGAGGGAGAAAGGTAATTCTTCATTTTTTCCATTTGTCTTTTGTGATCTACAATATGCAAGCCATGATCTAGCTTAGTACATGCAGACTTCCTACATAGATAAACACCTGTCAGAGCCTTCAGATCCTTCAAGACCTCTCTGCAAAGGTCAACTAGTTTTGGTGCAAGAGACAACGGTAGTGAGTTTTCTGCAATGAAGGTACATGTACTAAGTAGAGCTTCCTGGTGTGCTATTCGATCTTTCAGGCCCACAGGTTTGGTCTTTCCTGCCTACATATATAGATCTAGCACGCAGGGATGCCACATTCTCTGATACACCATAGGGAAAAAGGTGATTGTCTTCTCACAAAAGTCTATTTCTAGCAGATGCAGTATCAAATTCTAACTCTCTTGAGTTTCTGTCATGAGGAGAGGCAGTGATGGCAGCTTTGATGTGGAGAGGGTTTGAACATGAATCTTTGATTTAGCGTGTCTCAACAATGCATTTGCTCCACCACTACCATAGTTATTTTGTCTACCTCTACCATTGTTAATCCTGGATGCTTGTGGCGCACACAGTTTGGGGCTTGTGATAGCCTGTGTTAATTAGGTATGTTTTTTAGAAAGATGATGTTTTCTTTTTGTCTGTAAATCATCTCTCCATATAGCTTTTAATTATTATACAGTGGAAACCTGATATAACAGGGATGATGGGACCTAAGCAAAATCCCTGCTTTATCCAATCCCTGTTACATCAGATATCAAGGGAAATAAAAACTGATCAACTAAGTTGAGAGAGGGAGAGGGAGTGGGGATGTGATGGGGCTTGTCAACGCCAGCCATAGAGCTAGGACTAGGACTAGGAGACCAGGAAAATACTGGTAGCCCAGTTTATGCAAGAAATTTTTAGGATAGGCCTGGTCTAGGCTGGTGTACAAGCCTGTTAAGGTGTTGAATCAACCAGTGGCTCACTTTTTCTTTGTGTGGGGTTGCCTGTGTGCCATGAAATCCCTGCTATAACTGATTTAACTTTATTGTCTCCCTGTTATAGCCGATGATTTAAACGAGACAAAGAGAAGGAAAAGAAGGGGATTGGAAAAAGCCCTGTTATATCCGAATCCCTGCTATAACCGGGCCAGTTATAAATGGTTTCCACTGTATAATGTTGTATTTGCCTGTTGTTTCTTTTTAAATGCCTGTTTCCCTTTTTGACAACTTCTTTTTCTCATCTGAAAATCTTTTCTTATTCTTTTATTCTCTCTCTCACTTTAAACTAGTCTTTTTTCTTACTTTTTCCATGGGCACTGAGATGACCTTCGCACTGCAAGACTTGCACGCCGTTAGGAAAACAGATAAACAAGTAAAGATTGGCGATCCAATTTTTTCCCCCCACAAAGTTCGTTGCTGCAAAGAAAATTCTAGAGGAAACTGCTGCCAAAAAAAAAATCTGTAAATGTGGTAAAATCTGCAAAATTCCCATCCCTGTATTATTATTCCTTCTTTCTATCCTTCCATATCTTCTTTTACAATTCTCTGTTGTATAGGAAGCATATCTAGAATAAAACCCTTTGCTATAAACCTGTGTGCCACCAATGAGATGGTGAAATGCTATGGTGACTGCAGCAACTTGGGATAAGTCAAAAGATGACAATATGTTTTATGTTAAATTATATTATTGTTATTATTAATTATTATTATTATCTATAATATTATATTACATTGTATCATATTACATTATGTTAGAATCTCAACTTTCATTGACCATTATTTAAATCAATGCACTACAGTGCTCTCCACTTAACATCCTCATCCTCAGGAGACTGAGAAATGTGGATGTAAGGCGGAGGACAGTTGACGAGAGATGAATCACTTCGAACGCAAATGAAATTGCCAGTCAAACAATGAAACAATGCCTATGTGCCTAAGGCATTGCAGTAAGTAGCTCAACCACAGAATGCATAATTCTAAAGAAAAGGCTAGCTAATGTCATTGTGAGATGTCAGCAAATAAAGTGCTGATTGGCATACATGTCAATCATTGTATGGGCCAATAAAATTTGGTTATGACCAATGAGCAATGAAATGAACAAGTGATGTAGCTCTATTCAAAATGAAGTGGGAGGGCGAGGCTGGATGAGGGTCATAGCTTATCTGTTGACAATGTGCTACGTTGGCTAATGCTTTCGTTTAGACGCAGAGGTGGCGTTATCTTTTGCACTAACCAGTGCTTTTAAAATTATAGGCTTATTAATCACTGGCTAGATGGTCGTCATTACTCACACATTCCGTGTATTCTGCATGTCTGAAGCAAGTACGCTTATAGGTGGGAAGGATAGTCTTGACGGGTGTCATTGCTTACCTGTACCTGTTGTCTGTATAAATGATAGCAACCTTTTTCTTTTGTTATAGACGACTGAGTTAGCATAACCAGGCTGTAATTACTTTTTTTTTGTTTTTCTATTTTGTTAGGGGGGAAAAGAAAATGCAACATGCCTCGAAAAATATAGATGTTAGACGAAGTCATGTGGATTTTATAGATGTTAGAGGGCTAATTTTTAAAGAAAAAATTCAGTCTCGTGTAGAATTGTGGATGGTATGCAGATGTGGAAGTAAGGCAGGTGGATGTAAGGTGGAGACCACAGTAGTACTACCTGTAATGGTGGTCACCTTTGCCAAATGGATAGGGTCACACTTCGGTTTATGTCACGGAATTACCACTGAATTTGTGATGCTAAATGGTGGCAACTGTACTTCCTTAATCAGGAGGTCAGGTTTTAGAGACAATCAACAAATCAATGTGTGAGTTAAAATGATGATGATCAGTATTGGCTTATTTCTTGAAGTTTAAGCATTTTGTAATGGTGGTAATGGTGGTTCCCCTTGCCAAATGGACAGGGTCACACATTTGTATACGTCACGGAGCACCATGGACTTTATGATGCTAAGTAGTGGTGATTGTATTTCCTTAATGATTGTGAAGTCAAGTTTCAGAGACAAACATCAAAATGTCTTTCTCAGGAAATAATGTTGATGATCAGTCTTGGCTTATTTCTTGCTGGTTTGGCATTTTTGTGTATCAAAATGTGTCAGGGAAATATATTTTAAATTATTCTTTGTCGTAACTGTGATTAGATTTGACATAGGTGTGACAGTCTTAGTGCCCCCCAATGGCGGACCGACGTATCTGACAAAAAACAGTTTTCTGTTTTTTTTTCATTAACTGTCTGTAAAAGAAACAGAAACTGTATCCATCTGGTGCAAACAAAAGTATAAAGTTAAGCACAACTTACTATGGTCAGTTTAGTGCCTGCCCTAATGTTGCACATTTCGTCCTCTCATCCTATTTACCAGTGTTGTGAGACAAAAATTTATTCGTCAAAATGTGCAAAACATTTGGATGGCCAGTCGATGAGAGTACTTTACCAAATAAGTGGATTGGGCTGCTTTAGTGTTTACTATGCAACAAAAAAAGTTTCTTTTTAAATCTCAAAATTGTGTGGGTGATGTGTCCTGATCTTTATGTAACTCTTCAAAAAAAGAGATGGTTTCTTTAAAGCATTATCAAAACGGCAACATCCCTCCGATCAGTGCCAAAGTGATGTGAGCTTTAAAGAAATGTCTGATAACAGGTGAGGTTGAGCGGTTTTCCAGTCCGCTGATATGTTGTGACAATAGTAGGCTACAATGTTTAAAATTCGCACCACGGACACTTTGATACTCATTTGAATTTTGTTGCATTTCTTTTTTTTTGAACAGTATGAGACTAATAAAATATTTCTCTGGCAGATCTGCCATTTTCATTTGAATTGAAAAGGCCTATAATGGCTCTGGCTAGCCAACTTAGTTTCACTGCAGTTGCGATAAACACGTTTTCATTTTTTTACTTTTTTATTTTCTCCAAAATAAGCCAGTAAGCTCTCTCAACACCATCACCAGCATGCCAGATGTTCACACCCTAAGGGGCATTTTCCCAGCTACTGTATATTAAGCAATATAAGCCTTTTCTTTTGAAGACAGCTGAGTGGGTGTCTCTCCCTTAAATTGCTTTTTATTACTTTCTCGTAATCTTACACTCATGCTACAATGCTAAGTTTTGTTGAATGGAACATGAAACTGTGAATTACAATAGGCCTAATTAACAATCAGAATCAGATGTGGTATTGTAATGAAGTGTGCCTGAAGCCAAAGTGACGGTGCTTAAAGGCATGTAGTTTATATAATATAGTAAAAATTTGTTAAGTACCATTTAGCGTGCTTGAGTCCCAAACTTGCTTGAAGGGGGCATGGTCTGTAAGTTAGGATTCATGTGGAACATCCTATGTTGTTATCATGCACTATTTTATTTAAATTTCATGTACCAATTTTGCTTTTCAGCAACTTGCAGAGGTGAAATCTTTCTTCATAATTTTAAAGTTGAGCTTTTATGATTTATAAAATATTTATTATATGAATTGTGGTATATATCACACAAGTATGTTTGGTACATCTAAAATTATAGCCAGAAATCTAATATTGTGATGAAAATATTCACTTTAAAAAAACATTTTTATATGGAAAAAAGTATCTTGATCATACATATATATATATATATATGCAAGTTACATAAATTTAAAAAAAAAAAATCATTATTGATAATGCAGTATTATATGTGTGTATTGGCTCCATACTTAAGAATATAATTGGAATAAAACTCAGGCCTGAATAGTTTATTTTCTTTTGTTTCATATGTATGTTATGTTTATAAATGGTTTGGAGCTACTTTTTTGTTTTAGAAAATCACCCTATAAAACAAAGCCTCTACTTTGGTATTGTAATACCTAAAATCACCATTTCATGCTGAAAAGTCATTTAAAGTAAGATGGTAACAACCTTGATCTGTGCTGAATTTTTTTTCCTGCATGGATTTTGTAATATTTTCAGCACCACATAGCATTCCTCTCTAATTAATAGTAAACAAAAGATATTATTTTAACTGGGATCTTTATTAATTAAATCAACATACTAACAGTGACTTAGCAGAGGTGAAATCTTTCTTAATAATTTTAAAGTAAGCTTTCATGATTTACAAAATATTTATATGAATTTTGGTACATATCAAACAAGTATCCTCAATGGCAACCTACTATTGAGATTTAAAACCCTTCCTTTTCCTGATACCAATAGAAGCCATGCTAAATTTTGAATAAAGTTGAAAGTGAAAATGAAACATTCCTGCCTAGCACCTCCTGCCTCTTCAACCACAAGTGATGAGTTGTGTGCAATAAATGAGCACAGTGTGTACTACCGGCATGTGAAATGAAGACGCTTGTTGAAACTGCGTCCACATCAGTCGCAGTCAGCGGGCCTCTAGCTAGTAATCACATAGTCACACCTCGCTTCGCAATCTTGACTCTCAGTCAGTCACCGTGTTCAGCCACGATGCGGCCACTACCTGGTGAGAGTGAGAGTTGGGTAAGGAGCATCCCCTTAGTGAACGATGTGTGTAGCACATTGAGTGTGAGCTTGTACATTTGTTTTTAGACAAGCGATCATACTGGAACTCACAAAAGGGGGAAATGCCTTAGACAAATTTGACACATGAATACTACTTTGCAAGCAGCAGGATCCCTGTTATATCCGAGTCTGCACAAATTGTGCCCTCTTATAGCCCAGGTTCCTATTACTTACACTTATAGAGAGAAGAAACGTGGATTTGAGTTGTCACTGTTATATCCGAGTGCCTGTAATAATCGGGCCGTTATAATTGGACTAGACTGTAAACAGTCGAGCATACTTTCAACACGTTTATTTTCAATTTACGGTTAATTTCGACAGCATAGAATGGTCCGTTGTTGTTTTTTTTTACCTATATAATCTAATGTGTTGTGGCACAGTCAATTTCAACAGTCATGAGGCGTGATTCGGTTAATTTCAACCCCAACTGATATGATTTTATGACCAAAACCACTTCAGCCTTTAGCCACGACACACGCCTCTTCTTGCCCAGTGCTTTGCCTAATAGGCAGACAATGCAAGCCTCACGAACGCACTCATGATACACGCATGAGCAGTCACACCAACCATTGGAGGCAGACTCCACCCAGCAATCCCCGCCATTCACCTGTGACTAACTAGGAAGTGCTTACTAGGCTTACATAGACCTATGGTCCCTGTGGTCAAAATCAGTCGCTCTTCTCACGAACACACACACCTACACACACACACACAGTCACACTGACCTTGGGGAACCTCAACCCCACACCCCCTCCTAATAAATCGCTCTCTGCACAGGTCTCTTCTGTTACGTCCCATTAATATCAATACTAATCACCAGAGAAGGTGATCAGACAAAGACTGAGTATGTGTGTAGGTGAAGGAGATGTGTAGCCTACTGGGCATGCCATGCTTAGGTCTAGTGTGTAAGCATAGGTTCTTGGTTTCACATCATTCAGACTGAAACAGATAATTTCAATTACGGTTAATTTCAACAAATTTTCCTGGTCCTGTGGTGTTGAAATTAATCGTGCTCGACTGTATTTGTGTGTGAGTGTGTGTGTGCAGGGGTGGGGGAACTTTATTGACGTCATTCCTCTTGGAAGTGAGGTGGGGGATGCTACCCTATGGATTACATTGTGTGTCAGTACAATTTTCGTTATACCACCAACTTTGCTGATGTCCCAGAGTTGGCGGTATAACAGGGTTTTACTGTAAAATATATAACAATCAGTCAGATAAAGTGTCAGGCTTAAAAAAAAAAGATGAGTTTAATAAATTTATGTTGATGGGCTCCATGTGTTTGGTTTGAGATCTTGTTTTTTGAAACTGTGTATCCCAATTTTCCATTTCATAAACCTGGCAGATATGCAGCTATGTATATTGCCATTTTCAGACTTTTTTTAAAGGGGCTGGGATGCCATTATGAGGCCTATATTATATTTCATTTTCAGCTTTAAATAGAGATAGAATTTGTAGAATGGTATAAATGAGCTTTTCTTTATTGTGTTCTGTGGAATATTCCTTATGGTTTGTTGTTTCTTTTGTCTTCTCCATTTTAACAGATACCAGTTTAGAAATGCTGACAAGGTCAATGTGCAAGAATTAGGCCCACGATTTATTTTGAAACTACGATCATTACAGAAGGGAACCTTTAATTCGAAGTATGGGATGTATGAATGGATCCACAAGGTAAATTGCTTTGTGTGTGGGTTTGTGTTTTATTTGTTCTTTTTTCTTTCTTCCTTTTTTTCTTTTTTATCTGTTGGGTTTGGTTTTGTTTTTACTTGTAAGAGCCTGGATAAAGAAATTAATAACCATGATAGCGGATCACGTCACTTTTGTTCTTATTCTCCTAAGTATTTCTTTGTTTTTCAATTAATTGCTGTGCTTCTTTGACTTGAAAATAAGACCTTATGAGTTGTGACTGCATGAGTGATTTTTATGGAGACATTTCTAGGTACATATAGTTGATTACTTCTTGAAATATTTAGATATTAAATATAATGCCAATAATTACTATTGTTTCTTTCATAGTTTTCCTGTTTGTTTTGTTTTTCCAGCATACTATAGTTAACATATATCAACAATTGTTTCTGGCGGGGTTTTTTTGTCAAACGAAATGACATGATTGTATTTTTCAATACTCACAATCAATGTGCTTTCGTACGACATTCCATTACAAGGCTGATACATCTTGATAATAATAATAATAATAATAATAATGTTTATTGCCATTTGTATATGACATACAGTAGGAAATCGTCTGGCATTGGCATTGGTGCAGTCTATTTCACAAATAACATTTAGAAAAAAAGAAAAAAGAAAAAACAAACAAAACAAAAAAACAAAAAACCCCAAACAAAACAACAACAACAACAAACACAAAAAACACCCCCACAAAAAACAAACAAACAAAAAACCAAACAAAAAAACAGTAGGTAAAAATAAATAACAGTGTGTAGGTTAACCAGCAAGCGATTTAATCCAACGCTGAACAGT
>JAOYNN010017582.1:0-12963 GCA_025770095.1 Goniobranchus kuniei | reverse complement strand
CCTTACGAAATTTTACAAAAAGTTAATCCTCGTAACTATCTGGTGGCCACACATGATAAGAAGAAAAAGAAGCAATTTGTTCCATTCTAATTTATTGAAACAATATTTTGAAAGAGCTTCTGATTTCCCTTCAAAGGATGTTCAGCACGCTATCTCCCACATGTCATGTAATTTAGTAAGTCGATCTTGTTCTGATGTAAACTTATGCGATGTCCCGTCTATCACCCCCTCCCCCCTGTTTTTTCCTCTTTGGTATTGTATTTTTATTCATAGACATTCCTACATATCGACATCAAATCTTCTTTCCAAAGCATGTCGATATAACTGGATTACACTGTATTTCATAACTTCACATACAACACAGATGATTGCCAGAGCTACTAGCAAGTTCACATATCATTATGTTAAATCAAATGTAACTACCGTATTGTGTTTTGTTATGCATTTGTTCAGCACAAGTTTCCCTTACGCATGAATAAAGTGTATCTATCTTATCTTATCTTATATGTTTTTGAAAACATTCTAAACTAGCCATTCAACCAAACACTTACCTAAAGACATTGATTGTTTTGGCAGAGGCAGCTTCATCTATTGATTCAACATCTACATCATCAAAATACTCTTCATAAATATCTATTGCATTGTTCTGTTGAATGCAGTGCTCCATGGCCTGTAAAAGGTAAATCATATGTATTGTTGTTGAAAGAAGTGAAGATGAAATATACACAGAAATGAATTTAATTACCCTTGAAACAACCTTAAAATCCTTAAGCATTATCTTTAATAATTTTGGATTGCTATGGCTCATTGTAAGGTCAAGAGAAAAAAACTTACAGTTCCAAGCTGGAGGACAGCACTAATGTACATCTCATCCTTTTCAATTTTCTTCCTAAATCTTGTGACTTGTTCGACTTCATGTGGATTAATGTCTTTTGGCCATCCACCCTCTGTGTGATTAATTCCTCTTGTACCAGTTTCAAACCTTTCTGTATTGGCCTGATATGAAAAATAATAGGACATTTTCAAAATATTGTGGTCAGAGTTTCTTGGGGGAAAAGCTTACATATTTATATATAAATGCTGATTCAACCATCCTATACCACTGTACAAGCAAAATATGATAACCCTACTTTTAAGAGCAAAATACTAATAGCAAAGCATTTACAATACTCGAATAAACCATTATATAAAATTTGTTTCTATAGGCCTACTTGATTTAATTGGAAATGTTAGGAATAATAATGTCTTTATAGGTAATATTGATATGAAAGAGTAATAATAAAGTAGTGTTTGACTGTAGAGCACTGATATCCTTAAAAGCATTACCTTATCTAGCATCATATAGAACAAATAAGGAAGTCCTCTCCAAAATGGCATGCAAGCACCGACATTCTTACAAGCGATTAAACAACTAAGGTTAAGATACTTTGGTCACATTAAACACCCTGAATCGCTTGAAAAATACATCCTAGAGGCAAAGATTGGCTAGGAATGACAATAACAAAAGCAGGCAGAATTGCAGAAGACAGAAAGTTGTTTCGCAGCAAAGTTCAGGAGGCAATGTCCTGTAAGAGGATTGGCTGAGAGAGAGAGGGTGAGAGAGAAAGAGCATCATTTATCAGATAATTCGTGAATTTCAAGCAACATTGTTTTAAATGCTAACAGGTTAATGATTTTAAGATCAAACATCACCTTTTCAATCTTACCTCATGTTCTGACATTTCCTGTACACATTGTATACCAATGTCCACAGGATCTCGTTCAATGAAATCATCAAGAGCACTATCATCTGGAGGAATGTCTACATGAAGCTCAGCTGCCCTGTCAGAGAAATTGCACTGTCGGCCAAACTCGGCCCGCTTCTTGGTATAAACGTACACAATCTCCATCTTTCTTTTTTAATTCATGGACTCCTGAAATCTGAAAGAGGAAGGAAAATCTTACGATAAAATTCACAGTTTTAAGAAATCGCTAATATATCAAGCTTGACTTTATTTAGCATGAGAAATTATCAGAAGCCATTAATTTCAGTACCCTACACTCATGTGACACCCCACGTGATATGCATGTGACAGGTGTTTATGTGCTTAAATTAATCAAAGCATTGCTATTGACACCAAGGCTTCCAAAAATAGATCCTCTCTGAGCAGTGTTCGTGTCGATATCATTTGTACTGTTTTTAAGTAGATCTCTGGATGATGTACGACTCTCTCCATCATGAAATAGTTCAAGTAAAACAATTTTTGACGGAATGTTTTCATTTAATATTGTTGTTCTTCTTATTTGTTCTCTCTCTCTTTCACTCTCTCCCCCTCAGTCTATCACAGACACCAACACAAACATACAAACATACACACTTTCAGTAACAAGAAAAGGCAGCAACGCTATTTCAGTGCACAAAACAAACTTTTTGACTCAGGGTATAATAAATGATTATCTCAAAACTATCAATTACCCATATAAGATTTTCAAAATTAAATCTTGAACAAGCGTATTTTTTCACACGTCTACGCATTCAGTCATGTCTTCTGTGTAATCATCATGTTCTAAATCTCTCATTCTCTCTTCCCTGAAGGTAAATGAAAAATAACATGCTTTGGAAGTACCGAAAGTTGTCTTTTATGGCTCCAGCTCAGCAAAGTAGTAGCTTGCTTTATTTAGAATATCACGTGACACACTCAGCCAATCAACTTCGCACAATCACTTTCATTCATCAGCAGCTATGTTTGCGGTTTTGATCACATGACTCATGGCATGAGTGTAGGATGCTGAAATTAATGGCATGAGAAATTATCTCCTTACATTGAGGCATGATTGTACAGGGTGTTTCGATACAAATTATTTGAAACCTTTTTGATTGTGTATGGACGATACTGATGTCCAAACAGTATTGATGTCAAAATTTTGAGTATAGAAAATAGTAAGATTTTTAAAATTTTAAAGCAGATTATTTCTTTTTTAGCGCAAATCGTCAACTATGTGTTTTTTTCGCCTAAACGCAAGAGTCAACACTGTTTGTCCATCTATTGCAAGGTCTAGGCATAAAATGATTATTGCATAATATGTATTGAGTGTGTAAGGCAAATGTCAAACGGTCAAGGCTTATAAGACTGTACATATGAGCATACATTTTTATAAGATACCCACAGAAATCACGATAACAATCCATAAAAATCAAGAGTAAACACATGGTCGGTAGTTCTGTTGTGCAGAAAAAATTTCTCAGTTTTTTAGCACCAGATGCCAAACAATAACAAAATGTGTGTTATGTTTGAAAATAGGACACCGTATGATACATGTAAGATGCATACTTTCAACAGTCACTTGCAACATCTAATGAAATCACCCACACAAATAAATCCCTGCATGAATACAAATATTTGAATATGAAACCTATTGGTGTTACATTCATCCTGCATTGAAATCATATACGACACTATTTATTTGCTCTACATGTATGTTGTGTGATACAGAAACTGAGAGATAAGAAGTTCAGAAACCTTCATGGAGTCTGCACAACTGCTCTTTTAATTTCTGGATTCCTCTTATTTTCTGCTGATTAAAAAAAAATCCAGTTTCAGATGATTAGAAAATGTTTTCATATTATGTAAAAGTACCAATGTCGAATCAGAATCCAATACAATAAGTGTGGAGAATGCTCCACCTTTCTTTTGGTTATGGATGGTGAAATGTTTGCATGAGAGATAAATATATGTACATCTGAGAGAGTTTTTCAGAATACTAGATTTTAAAATGTTTTGATGTATGTTTCATTGCATAGAATTTATGTCAACTTAACTATATGTGATATGATGTTCAGCGCCTTGAGACTTCGGTGTAAGGCACTATACAAGTGATCTTATTATTATTATTAATATGGTGATTACTTACAAATCAACCATTTTTGCTCTTTCATTATATGATATGCTTAAATCTGTGTCGCTGTCTGATGATCATCTGACAAAGCCACCTCAGCGATTTTCAAGGACAGGATCTTCCACTATTCTCTGTCCATGGCAATGGTTCTTAACGTAATCAGGTCTTCCGATTTTTTTAGACTGATATTCTGCCTTGAGAAGCGTGACAGGTCTTTTACAATTTTTTTTTTTACCACAATGGGGATGCAGAGATGGTCTTTCATAAGCTACAGGAAAAAGATCTTTGCTGCATGAAATTGCATATGTATAGCAAGTTCTGCAAGGAGCAAATTGCACAGAATGCAAGCAATTGCATGTGTTAAGCAAATTCTGCATGAAATGTATGCAACTGTGTGCGCATAGAAAATTCTGTATGGAATGCACGCACATAGCATATTCTGACAGAATGCATGCGTATAGTAATTTTGGTGGCATGTACACGCAATTGCTTGTGTATAGACTCAGCCGAATTTCTTAGTGCGAGTTCAGCTGCGCTTGCTTGAGAGTTGTACCAAATCATAACTGTCAGTCTCTGTTGTTGCAAATGGTTTAGATGAAAATTGTTGGTTGCTGAGGCTGTTTTTGTCATTCCTTTCACCTGGCTTTTTTTTCTGAATGAGAGCTATTCTTTGGATATTCTCTGCATTATATATGCTACCCAGCACCTCACAGCATGCCTCCATGCTAATAGGTCATTAACCTGTCTTAAGTGTTTTGTAAAAAAGTTGCCTAGCCTTACTGATCTGTAGTTTCCTGCAAGAGTTTCATTTCCTTTCTTAAATATTGAAATGATTCTTGGCAACTAGATATACATGTACATCTGAATATGCATTATGTAGTGTAAGTAATAGATCCAGTTGTTTGTTGTAGACTAGATTCTACATCGAGGCTCGAGATCTAGTCTAGAGAATTCTAGAACTAGAGATCTAATAATTGTCCAGTGAAGTTGTTTGACACTATGTCTTAAATATCACACCCGTTTCACTGTGGACACCTGATACAATATTATAGAATAGTAAGAATAGACCTACATCTGCTAACTAGGCCTTGAAGAATTTGATTGAGAATCATTGATTGATGTTCCCATGTATGTGCAGAAATGCTATTGACACCAAATTGGTTGCGCATATTCAAATCCATTTGAAAATTGGAGTTTGAGCAGATAGGCTATCTAAATCTTTATATTTACATATCAACTTGCGGATAAACAGTTTTTCTTAGAAGAAAGCCTTTGCTGTTAGTTGTAGTTGGAGATTTGAGTTAGTAAGTAGAAGTAGAAGAAGATGCGGAGTCTAAACTTAAACTTAACTTAGTCTCGATGCCCTTTCCCAAATATGCGTAGAAGAACTAAGGACTGATCACTCGAGAAAAGATGTTCATTTATATATGGTGCATACAAAAATTCATCAAAGACGAGAAAAAAGGGGGAAGAAAAAAGATAAATGAAAACTTACCTTTCCCTATCTTCAGATCCCTTTGCTTATCTTGTGGCGTTTCTCTTAGCAACCCAGTCGCGTTCGGTCCGTGATTGTACGAGATATGTCGTTCATTCTCGTATTCAACTTATTTCTCAAAACTTTCTACTTTTGTTTTTCAGCATTGTATAATACATACACCATTCTAACTTAAACAATAAGCCCACGTAGTCCTATCATGAACATTTTAAAGTATTTTTAAGTTTTTTCTTTTGTTTTTGGTTTTTAATTTTTCTTCTTTGAAAGGGCAATAACATAACATAGCCTGCATAGGCCCACAAAACACTAAGACGTCTTAGTGTTCTGTGCATAGGCCTACATCTATGCCCTACATACTTCAAGTAGAGCGCTGTGCCTCACCTTACCGTGGTTCCTTCCCTTTGCAGAGGTTTGATGCCATGACTTTCCATCTTTCCTGTTTAGGCCTAGGACATTTCACTGCATTCATTGATCTTCATCGATATGTGTTCTTTGATATCCTGAGTCCCCAAGAGCTCCTTTTGGATTATTTCATCCTCTCTAATATGACCATAATATCTCAATCTCCTTTGTTTGACATTTTTAAATTTAAGAGTTCTTTCTGGGTCAAATTGAGCGTCTCTATAATTTCTTGTTTAGTTTGCTTCTCTTTCCACGATGTTTTCTGATTTACCGATAAAGCCACATTTCAAATGCCGCCATTCGCTGTCAGAGATCATGTCTCGTACCTGTAAGCCTATAGATATATTTACAGGTATAGCATTTGTTTAGTGTTATTCTTGTTGAGTTGCTGATTTTTATTGTAGAAAGTATAATAGATACTTATAGGGCGCATTTACCTATTCTTAGCTCAAAGTGCCATTACATGTTTGGTATGACATCAAGAAGAATAAATAGAATGCGGTCACGAAGACGAACTACAGGAACAACAAGAAGCAGTAAACAAATAATGATTAGATAGTAAGATGTGCTCTCCCAAAGAGATGCATTTTAAAGGACTTTTTGAAAATTTCTAGAGAAGGGACATTTTTGCATTGTTCACTGAGAGAGTTCCACAGTTTGGGAGCACACACAGAAAAAGCCCTATCACCCAAACATGTAGATGTGAGAGGCAATACTAGCTTGTTAATGCTATTAGATCTCAAAACCCATGGTGTCCTATTAAGAGTAAGGGGATCGCTTAAATAGGAAGGTGCAAGTTCATTTAGACATTAACACACGTATTGCAGAAGATCTTATAGTATATTCTCTCCTTAATTGGCAGCCAATGAAGGTCCCTGAGTACATTAGACATATATGTGATCGAATTTTCTTTTACAAGTAATAACTCTGGCTGAATAATTTTGAACTTTCTGAAGTTTAAAGAGTTGAACTTTAGGAGTGTTGTATAATAGACAATTACAATAGTCCAACCTCCTGGTAACAAAAGCATTGATTAAGATTCTAGTAGTTTCGTCGTCTATCATGTATGACCTAATGCGAATGATATGGGTAATGGCTGTTCTGCATGTTTTATTTATTTGATTTTCCATGGTTAGGCGATTATAAAAAAGAATGCCTAAATTCTTTACAACATCAGAGATTTCAATATTGGAACCAAAGATGTTAAAATGGCTAGCATCTAAATTCTTAAGCATTACGTTGGTTCCGAAAACAATTGTTTATCTTATCTTGATTCAGCTTAAGTTTATTTTCCACCATCCATGTCTGTATGCTCCTTGTGCATTCGTTGAGGTTCTCAAGAGATGTTCCATCAGAAGTGGTAAGTGGCACATAGAGCTGGGTGTCATCCGCGTAAAGATGGTAGCTCACATTATGGCTCTCAATAATGTTATCGAGAGGAGAAGTGTAAAGGGTGAATAATACCGGTCCAAGAATAGATCCCTGCCGAACATCATATCGTAACACAGAATGTGATAATCTGGAAGAATCGATCTGAATGGACTGCGTCGCGGAGATATGTCATAAACCATTGTAAGGCGATTTTTTTTATCCCAAAGTGCTGCTGAAGCCTTGGAAGTAAGATACTATAGTCAATGGTATCAAATGCGGCGCTTAGATCCAGCAAGAGAAACATGACACATGTTTTGTTGTCAATCACCCTTAACAAATCATTTGCACTCTTAGGGTGGCTATTTTCAGTGCTGTGATGTTGTTTGTATGCAGACTGGAAAAGTGCAGCCATATTGCAGTTGTTGATGTGCTGCGTGAGTCGACGGTTGACGATCTTCTCGATTATCTTAGAAAGTGCCGGAAGATCGGAGATGGGCCTATAATTTTTCGGTTCAGCCTTATAGCCCCCATCCACGTACGTGTTTGATAAGGGTTTTGGCCCGAAGACGAGGAACGGCGATTTCACCTAAAGTGCGTATTACACGTACAGTTAATCAGGACAGTTATCTGATTGCAGCCAGGCTTCAAGCCTCGCTGCAGTTAAATCACAGCGTGTGATAGGAAAAACATCGTCAGTCTTCTGTCCTCCATCCGGTCCAGCTGCAGTTGCGCCTCATTCTCGGAGATTTTTGGCGAGCCAAATATTTTCATCGTACGTCAACGAGACAGTGACACACCGTGACGCGCCTTTAATGTTTCTTCAGGCGAAGGCATCTGGCTTTCAAACAAATATTTTGAAATTGACATTCTAGCGCTAAAACAATGTCAAATTCGGATTCTGCGTATCAAAATTAACTAAAAGTCTCGCGAGTCAATTGTTTTATTGCGTTAAAAAAGTATAATTAATGTATTGAATGCGTAATTAGTAGAAGTGTGATTCTGGCTGACCTTTGACCTTTATTTTGGCGCGAATGCGGTATCATTATGAGATTGGCTGCAGTCCGCCTGCAGTTACCATTTTTGCGATTTCACCTTCAGGTAAACGACTATCTGCAGTTGACTTCAAGCCTCGCTGCAGTTGAAAATCCTGTCCGGACTAACTGTACGTGTTAAGGGCCCATTATTTTTACCCCTTCACGCAAAGGCTCCGACCCAGGATATTTTTCACGCCTCTCTACACTGTGTGTTGACAAACTCAGACTGTTTCATTGCACAGCCTTGCCTCATGGTGACATCCGAATATCAGAAAGGGCTTTGTAGTGTGATTATTTACGCTTTGATAAATAAGCGAAAACAGAAATCAATTGCACGACCACGAAAATACTGAACAAAACAATGGTTTCTAGAACGGAACCGTTTTACACACACAAATTTGCTCAATGAATTGAGGAGCTTTCCTTGTGATTTTCACAACTACTTACGAATGGACGAAGAAACTTATTTAGAATTACTGAGCCTTGTGACATCTTTGATTGAAAGACATGACACAGTTATGAGATCTGCTATCTCCCCTCATGAACGGCTGACTGCCACTCTCAGATTTCTTGCAACAGGGAGGTCGTATGAAGACTTTCAACATGCATATGAGCGCAAACTCTTGGCAGGATTATTCCTGAGACAACAGAGCGATTTGTTAATGTCTTGCTTCAGACTACTTAAAGTATGTAGATGTATGAAGCGATATTTTTCCAGTTTACAATTATTCACATCATGCAATTTGTGCAACATACAGTCAATCACTTGTAATTATTAAAAAAGTGAAAGAAAAAAAAAAGATATTTAAATATTTCCCGCCTTAAACGGCTCTTTAGAAAATTGAATTTAAAGCAAGAAAATGCGTGATCATGTATAATAAAAATCAATAAATGATGATGATAGGAGAAAGCCGGTTATTTCAACCACAGCGTAAAAAAAGTAAACATAAAATAAAATATCGTCAAAGCAATTAACCTCTTTTATAATATGATTTGTGGGATTGATTGATTTATGAAGAATCTGTACTGTAATAAAAATAAATAGTTCTCTGACACTTAAAATGCAACGATTCTATCGAAGCGAATGGATAAAAAGTCTTCATTATTAAAATCATGTGCATGCACATCAACTAAAGTTAATTAACCTACTTGGCGTTTTGTCAAAGTGCATTGATGCACCCGTCTCACTGCTAAGGCGAACGATTTTCAAGTGTACATACGACCATCACACTTTTTAATTAATCAATAAGTGTAACTTCTATAAACTTCTGCATCAGGTGGAGGAAACTGACCACTGACTGAACTTGTTGAACGCATTGGAATATAGGGTGGGTCAGTACAAGGGACATGGGGATGGTTAGCCCTCGATCGTGGGTAAGATCCTGTATTGTTGTATCCTTCAGGAACGGATACTACCCTGGGAGATCTAGACGGTTATCCAGCTGACCCTCATATACTACATCCGAAATTAATTTTTTGCATGAACAAACTGTTCTTTAGACATACGACGGAGATCGTGGACAATCGATACCGCAAATGCATAAAATTCATCTTTTGACGTGGTCAACAAGGTGCGTTCAACTTTTGACACGCCAGCATTAGTAAATTGTCCTCGTCTGCTGCTTGTTTCTTTCTTTTTGTAGCAGTCTGGCGCTTTTACACAGCAATTTCCAGTGGAGGTAGTCTAGCACTTGGTCCAGGTGTGTTCACCCTAGATGGTCCCACAGAGTTTTGATCGTCACGGTCATCCCCATCCACATCATTTCTATGGTCAGGGAGTCAGTCACATCCCCATCCTGAAGATAAGAGATTGTAATGGCATACTCTTCATTATCTTCTTGGACTCACATTTTTATCTGTTTTTATAGATTTCTACCTGTTTCATCCAAGTTTGCTAACTAATGTTGTAAACAACGAATCGAAACAAAATGACACAAACACAAAAAACAACAAACAAACAAAAAAAACCAACCAATCAAAAACAAACAAACACCTGAACACAAGAATTTTTACAGGCTTCCTTTTCATTCCTCCCGTCATCAATTTTAGTTTGTCTTATGTGTTTTTCAGCTACCGCGGATTGATGCAAAGTGGCTGACAATAGCTAATGCTTTTGAAAACAGGTCGCAATTCCCTTACTGTCTTGGAGCAATCGACGGCAAGCACGTTGCGATTTCACAACCTCCGAGATCTGGCTCCTTTTTCTTCAACTACAAGAAATTTTACAGTATGATACTTATTGTTACTGCCAATGCTGACTACGAACTGGTTTACGTCCACTTTGGAACAAATGGGCGCATATCTGGCGGAGGTGCAATCGAAAATACAGACTTCCATGGGAGAATGGTGAAAGGACGCTTAAATCTCCCTCAGACATCTTCTAGGAACGGTCTGCCGTTTGTTCCTTTTTTTTTTTTAAATCTCTGATGAGGCGTCTGCGTTGCGATCAGACTTTCTGAAACCTCACAGTGTCAAAGTACTTGGCGACGAAATAACAACAACAACAAAACCAAAAAGACAAAAATGCATCTTTCACTACAGACTTTCGAGGGCCAGCAGGGTTATTGAGAACGTTTTCGGCATCCTTGTGAACAGATGTGGAGTCCTAAAATAAAAAAAAAATCCTTGCAACCTGAAAATATTGAGGACGTTATAAGCATGTTGTGTGCTTCACAACATTTTGCGGCGAAACGCTCCTGATAAATATACCCCACATGGCTCGTTAGATACTGAGGATCAAGACCATGAACTGCAAGGACTTCGTGCTAGCGAAGAAATTATTGCAGCTATGGCAAACTGTGCATCCGATAATGCAGCAGATCAGACGAAAGAGTCAAGGGCGGGACGCATTCATGGAATACTTCAATGGATTGGGATCTGTTGCATGGCAAAATCGATTCATACAGACTTCAATATTGTAGTAAAATAGAGAGTGAAAATGTTTCAACACGGACAAATAGGCATAATATGAATTTATATAACTCTATGTAAAACCATCTTCAGATGAATTAATGCATAGGCTATTTAAAACTGTAACCATATTCAATAAAGTTTCTTCATAAAACATGTTCGGTTCGAGGATCATATTAATACATAATTTTCGACAACTTTTACCTTCTAGATCATAAAACATTTATGATATAATAGAGCTATTCCACTTTAAGTTAGCAACTTGATAAAAAAAAATCCGTCTGTAGCCGAAAACTCATTTACAGCTAAGTGGACTGATAAAAGTGTGTGTAAAGAGTCTCACGTTCAATTCAAAGTAGAGTCCTTGGAAAAGATACTTTATTCACCTTTTCTCTCCACACTCAGGTTTAAAATGCGCACCTGGCCGTTAAGAGCATTGACCCTGTCCGAAAAAAAACATACTATCGCCTTACAGGCAGCCTGTCTCGTTCTTCATGTTAAGTGTTGCTGTTGGTTGGGGACCCTTTGAAAAGCGCTTTGGACGCATTAAGAGGATATTGTGCATTATAAAAGCGTACTTAAGTTGTGAATGGCTTGACTTATAACGGATTCTCCATCTGCGTCGTTTCGGCAGCTTTTACTTTAGTTGCCAGTTCTCCTCATCGTTTTCTGCTTCCTGCGACTTCGGTAATTTTATCCAACTCTTGATTGAATGGATGGTGGATGAGTGCGACATCAGAACGATTGGGTGCGTTGTTACTGTTCGCCCTTTGAATTTTGTGCCATGTTGAATGAAACATACTCTTGTTGCTGTAGTGGCCAGGATTTGTTTATCTCTTCTTATCATGGGACCGATTTTGTAGAGAAAGAAGCTTTTCCTGAAATTATCTATACAATGACTTGTTTCTAATTTTGATTGGATATTTTATTTTTAGAATCGTTTTCTGTTGCTTCGATGAAAAGCATTAAGTGTCTCTTCTTCGGTTCGAGTAAGTGACCATGTGCTGCAGTTATATACAGTAGTATGGAGTTTAGTAGAGACTTGTAGAGATGTATTTTTGTTGTGGTTCTGTAGGTGTTTTCGTTAGTTACAGAGGAGAGTGGTTTTCTTCTTTCAGCATCCTTTTCATCGCCAATAAGTGAGCCCATTTTGTAATGAATGAGTACCTGACAAGAGGGAGCGAACGATCTTGTCAGATTGCTGGTGCTATGCCAGACTGCTCCACTATATTATGCTCCACAGGGAGTTGACAAAGAATCAGAGTGCAATGGCCTGCCTGGGGTAAACATAATGTAAAAGTATGTAGAGCCTGCATTTGCACGGGGATACGGACTAAAACCTCAATTATTTTAGCTTTTTCTTTAAAACAGGTTTCGGCTACATGAATGACATGAGTACAGAGCCTTCCATATAAAACGCAACACATGGAGCCTCATTAGCCCATCAATAGGTTTTGTGCACACCAAAATCTCATCATTACAGTTTTGCATCATGTTAAAAAGATTAAATGTAAAGATGGCATTTACATAGTGCACGTTCCATGGCGTAGCCATGCTCACGGCGCTTTACAATTACATTTCACTCCCCTGACCGACAGCAACACAGAACATTTAGGCCAAGACTTGCAGCCTGTTAGGCGCGAATTAAATTTTCGGACAGATACAGCGCTTTCTTAAAGGCCAGGTACTCATTCACACCTGAATTGAGTGAGGTAATAGAAGTAAAGTGCATTACCCAAGGACACAACGCTGATGACTTGCGGTTATGAGCCTGACCGCACACCTAGCGAAGCTCGAACCAACCGGATCACGCACGTTTGTATTAACCATAGTGAATGTCTCTTGACTCTCGTCTCGTGCCGAGATGGGATCACC
>JAOYNN010017471.1:0-12964 GCA_025770095.1 Goniobranchus kuniei | reverse complement strand
TGAATAAACACATCGATAATCATGTCCATCATCCATAAAAACATCAATAATCATGTCCATCATGTATAAACACATAATAAATCATGTCCATCATGTATAAACACATCAATGCTGAAGACCATCCTGTATAAACACATCAATAATCATGTCCATCATGTATAAACACATCAATAATCATGTCCATCATGTATAAACACATCAAAAATCATGGCCATCATGAATAAACACATGAATAATCATGTCCATCATGTATAAACATATAAATCGTAATGTCCATCGTGTATAAACAAATGAATAATCATGGCCATCATGTATACAAACATGAATAACCATGTCCATCATGCATAAAATGATAAATAATCATGGCCATCATGCATAAACACACCAATAATCATGTCTATCATTTATAAACACATGAATAATCATGTCCATCATGTATAAAAACATGAATAATCCTGGCCATCATGCATAAAAAGAGCAATAATCATGGCCATCATGCACAAAAATATGCATAATCATGGCCATCATCTATAAAAACATGAATAATCATGGCCATCATACAAAAACACGTGAATAATGAAGGCCATCATGCATAAACACATCAATAATCATGGCCATCATGGATAAAAACATCGACAATCATGGCAATCATGCATAAAAACATGAATAATCATGTCCATCATGCATACAAAATGAAAAATTAAATCATGATGGATAAGAACATGAATAATCATGTACATTATGCATAAAACCCTCAATAATTATTGCCATCATGCATAAAAACGTGAACAATCATGGCCATCATGCATAAAAGGATGACTAATCATGGCCATTATGCATAAAAACTTGAATACTCATGGCCATCATATACAAACACATCAATAATTATGGCCATCATTTATACACATCAATAATCATTGCCATCATATATAAACACATCAATAATAATGGCGATTATATATAATCACATCAATAATCATACCCTTCATGCATGAACACATCAATAATCTTGGCCATCATGTATAAACACATCAATAATCATGGCATTCATATATATACACATCAATAATCATGGCCATAGTGCATAAAAATAAGAATATTCATGGCCATCAAGATTACACACATCAATAATCATGTCCATCGTGTATAAAAACATGAATAATCATGTCCATCATGTATAAAAACATGAATAATCATGTCCATCAAGTATACACACATGAATAATCATGTCCATCATGTATGAACACAAGAACAATCATTTCCATCATGTATAATCACATGAATAATCATGTCCATTATGTATAAATACATGAATAATCCTGGCCATCATGTATTAAAACATGAATAATCATGTCCATCACGTATAAAAACTTGAATAATCATGGCCATCATATACAAACACATCCATAATCATGGCCATCATGCATAAAAATATCAATAATCATGGCCATCATATATGACCCTATCAATTATCATGGCCATCATATATGAACACATCAATATTCATGGCCATCATGCATAAAAAGATTAATAATCATGTCCATCATGTATAACAACATGAAAAATCATGTCCATCATGTATGAACACATGAATAATCATGTCCATCATGTATAAAAACATGAATAATCATGGCCATCATGTATAAAAACATGAATAATCATTGTCATCATGCATAAAAACATGAATAATCATGTCCATCATGCATAAAAATGTGAATAATCATGGCCCTCATGCATAAAAACATGAATAATCATGGCCATCATGCATAAAAATATCAATAATCATGGCCATCATATATGAACCTATCAATTATCATGGCCATCATATATGAACACATCAATATTCATGCCCATCATACGTAAAAAGATTAATAATCATGTCCACCATGTATAACAACATGAATAATCATCTCCATCATGTATAAAAACATGAATAATCATTGTCATCATGTATAACAACATGAATAATCATCTCCATCATGTATAAACACATGAATAATCATGTCCATCATGTATAAAAACATGAATAATCATGGCCATCATGTATAAAAACATGAATAAACATTGTCATCATGCATAAAAACATGAATAATCATGTCGATCGTGCATAAAAATGTGAATAATCATGGCCCTCATGCATAAAAACATGAATAATCATGGCCATCATGCATAATAACATCAACAATCATGGCCTTCATGCATAAACACTTCAATAATCATTGCCATCATGCATAAACACATCAGTAATGATGGCCATCATGGATAAACACGTCAATAATCAAGTCAATAATGCATGAAAACACGAATAATCGTAGCCATCGTGCATAAAAAAATCAATAATCATGGCCATCAAACATAAACACATCAATAATCATGTCCATCATGAATAAACACATCGATAATCATGTCCATCATCCATAAAAACATCAATAATCATGTCCATCATGTATAAACACATAAATAATCATGTTCATCATGTATAAACACATCATTAATCATGTCCATCATGTACAAACACATCAATAATGAAGTTCATCCTGTATAAACACACCAATAATCATGTCCATCATGTATAAACACATCAATAATCATGCCCATCATGTATAAACACATCAATAATCATGGCCATCATGCATACACATTTCAATAATCATGGCCATCATGCATAAACACATCAATAATCATGGCCAACATGCATAGACACATCAATAATCATGGCCATCATATATAAAGATATCAATAATCATGTCCATCACATATAAACCCTTCAATAATCAGGGCCATCATATATAAACACGTCAATAATCATGGCCATCATATATAAACACGCCAATAATCATGGCCATCAGATAGAAACACTTCAACAATCATGGCCATCATGCATAAACATATCAATAATCATGGCCATCATGCATAAACAGATGAATAATCATGGCCATCATGCAAAAAACCATGAATCATCATGTCCATCATGTACAAAAACATGAATAATCATGTCCATCATGTATAAACACATGAATAATCATGTCCATCATGCATTTAGAGAAATGAATAATCATGTCTATCATGTATAAACACATGAATAATCATGTCCATCATATATAAAAGCATGAAAAATCATGTGCATCATGTATAAAAACATGAATAATCATTTCTATCATGTATAAAAACATGAATATTCATGACCATCATGTATAATAACATGAATATTCATGGCCATGATGTATAAACACTTGAATAATCATTGATATTATGTATAAAAACATGAATAATCATTGCTATCATGCATCAAAACATGAATAATCATGTCCATCATGCATAAAAATATGAATAATCATCGCCATCATGTATAAACACATGAATGATCACGGCCATCATGTATAAAACCATGAAGAACCATGTCCATCATGTATAAAAACATGTATAATCATGTCCATCATGCATAAACACATGAATAATCATGGCCATCATGCATAAAAACATGAATAATCATGGCCATCTTGCATAAAAAGAGGAATAATCAAGGCCATCTTGCATAAAAATATAAATAATCATGGCCATCATCCATGAAAACATGAATAATCATTGTCCTCATGCAAAAACATATGAATAATCATGACCATCATGCATAAAAACATCAATAATCATGGCCATGATGCATAAACACATCAATGATCATGTCCATCATGCATACAAACAAGAATAATCATGGCCATCCTGTATAAAAACATCAATAATCATAGCCATCATGCATAAACACTTCAATAATCATGGTCATCATGCATAAACACATCGCTAATCATGTCCACCATGCATAAAAACTTGAATAATCATCGCCATCATATATAAAAAAGAATAATCATGGCCATCAAGCATAAAAAAAATCAATAATCATGTCCATCATGTATAACCACATCAATAATCATGTCCATCATGCATAAAACATCAACAATCATGTCCATCATGTATAAACACATCAATAATTATTTCCATCATGTATACACACATCAATATTCATTTCCATCATGTATAAACACATGAATAATCTTGTCCATCATGTATAAACACATCAATAATCATGTCCATCATGTATAAACACATGAATAATCATGCCCATCATGTATAAACTCAACAATAATCATGACCATAATGCATAAATATTAAAATAATCATGGCCATCATGCATAAACACATCAATAATCATGGCCATCATGCATAAACACATCAATAAAAATGGCCATCAAATATAAACACATCAATAAGATGGCCATCATATATAAATACTTCAATAATCATGGCCATCATATATAAACACAAGAATAATCATGGCCATCATATATAAACAGATCAATAATCATGGCCATCATATATAAACACATCAATAATCATAGTC
Organism: Goniobranchus kuniei; assembly: GCA_025770095.1. NCBI lineage: Eukaryota > Metazoa > Mollusca > Gastropoda > Nudibranchia > Chromodorididae > Goniobranchus > Goniobranchus kuniei. The sequence continues at coordinate 8,571 of JAOYNN010017471.1, read as the reverse complement.
ATCATATATAAACACTTCAACAATCATGGCCATCATATATGAGGACTTCAATTATCATGGCCATCATATATAAACAGATCAATAATAATGCCAATCATATATAAACACTTCAATAATCATGTCCATCATGTATAAACACATGAATAATCATGTCCATCATATATAAAAACATGAATATTCATCTCCATCATGTATAAACACATAAACAATGATGTCCATCATGTATAAAAACATGAATAATCATGGCCATCATGTATAAAAACATGAAAAATCATGTTCATCATGTATAAACACATGAATAATCATGTCCATCATATATAAACACATAAAAAATCAGGGCCATCATGTATAAACCCATGAATAATCATGTCCATCATGTATAACCTCATGAATAATCATGTCCATCATGTATAAAAGCATAAATAATTATGTCCATCATGTATAAAACATAAATAACCAAGTACATGATGTATAAACACATGAACAATCATGTCCATCATGTATTAAAACGTGAATAATCATGTCCAGCATGTATAAAAACATGTATAGTCATGGCATTCATGTATAAAAACATGAGTAATCATGTCCATCATGTATACAAACATGAATAATCATGTCCATCAGGTATAAACACATGAAATAATCATGGCCATAATGCATAAAAACATAAATAACCATGGCCATCAGGCATAAAAACATGAACAATTACGTCCATCATCGATAAAAACATGAATAATCATGGCCATCATACATAAACACATCAATAATCATGGCCATCATGTGTAAAAAGATGAATAATCATATCCATCATGTATAAAAAAATGAAAAATCATGACCGTCATGTATAAAGACATCAATAATCATCTCCATCATGTATAAAAATATGAATAACCAAGTACATGATGTATAAACACATGAACAATCATGTCCATCATGTATTAAAACATGAATAATCATGTCCATCAGGTATAAACACATGAAATAATCATGCCCATCATGCATAAAAACATAAATAATCATGGCCATCAGGCACATCATGAACAATTATGTCCATCATTCATAAAAACATGAATAATCATGGCCATCATATATAAACACATCACTAATCATGGCCATCATGTGTAAAAAGATGAATAATCATATCCATCATGTATAAAAGCATGAAAAATCATGACCGTCATGTATAAAGACATCAATAATCATCTCCATCATGTATAAACACATAAATAATCATGTCCATCGTGTATACACACATGAATAATCATGCCCATCATGTATGAAAACATGAATAATCATGTCCATCATGTATAAACACATGACAAATCATCTCCATTGTGTATAACAACATGAATAATCATGTCCATCATGTATAATCACATGAATAATCATGTCCATCATGTATAAACATCATGCATCAACACATCAATAATCATGTCTATCATTTATAAACACATGAATAATCATGGCCATCATGCATAAAAACATGAATGATCATGGCCATCATGCATAAACACATCAATAATCATGTCCATCATGCATAAACACATCAATCATCATGTCCATCATGCATAAACACATCAATAATCATGCCCTTCATGCATAAAAACACGATAATTATGGCCATCATGGATAAAAACATCGATAATCATGGCCATCATGCATAAAACCTTGAATAATCATGTCCATGATGCATAACAACATGAATAATCAGGACCATCATGCAAAAGAACATGAATAATCATGGCCACCAGGCATAAACCTATCAATAATCATGACCATGATTTATAAAAAAACATGAATAATCATGTCCATCATCCATAAAAGATGAAAAATCATGATCATCATGCATAACAACATGAATAATCATGTCCATCATGCATAAAAACCTCAATAATCATGGCCATCATGCATAAAAACATGACTAATCATGTCCATCATGCATAAAAACATGAATAATCATGGCCATCATGCATAAAAAGATGACTAATCACGGCCATCATGCATAAAAACTTGAATAATCATGGCCATCATATATAAACACATCAATAATTATGACCATCATATATAAACACATCAATAATCATGGCCATCATATATAAACACATCAATAATCATTGCCAACATATATGAGCACATCAATATTCATGGCCATCATGCATAAAAACATGAATAATCATGGCCATCATGCATAAACACATCAATAATCATGTCCATCATGTATAAAAACATTAATAATCATGGCCATCATGCAAAAACACATGAATAATCATGGCCATCATGTATAAAACCATGAATAATAATGTCCAGCATGTATAAAAACATGAATAATCATGACTGTCATGTATAAACACATGATTAATCATGTCCATCATGTATAAACACATGAATAATCATGGCCATCATGTATGAAAACATGAATAATCATGTCCAGCATGTATAAAAACATGAATAATCATGTCCATCATGTATAAACACATGAAGAATCATGTCCATCATGTATAAAAATATGAAAAATCATGGCCATCATGCATAACAACATGAATAATCATTGCCATCATGCAAAAACGCATGAATAATCATGGCCATCATGCAAAAACGCATGAATAATCATGGCCATCATGCAAAAAAACATGAATAATCATGGCCATCATGTATAAACACATGAATAATAATGTCCATCATGTATAAAAAGATGAATAATCATGTCCATCATGTATAAAACCATGAATAATCATGTCCATCATGCATAAAAACATGAATATTCATGGACATCATGTATAAAAACATGAGTCGTCATGGCCATTTTGCATAAACACATGGATATTCATGTCCATCATGCATAAAAACATGAATAATCATGGCCATCATGTATAAATTACGAATAATCATGGCCATCATGTATCAAAACATGAACAACCATGTACATCATGTATAAAAACACGAAATAATCATGGCCATCATGCATAAAAAACATGACTAATCATTGTCATCATGCAGAAAAAGATGACTAATCATGGCCATGATGCATAAAAATTTGAATAATCATGGCCATCATATATAAACACATCAATCATTATGGCCATCATATACAAACACATCAATAATCATGGCCCTCATGTAGAAAACATCAATAATCATTGCGATCATATATAAACACATCAATAATCATGGCCATCTTGCATAAACACATCAATAATCTTGGCCATCATGTATAAACACATCAATAATCATGGCCATCATATATACACATCAATAATCATGGCCATCGTGCATAAAAACAAGAACAATCATGTCCATCATGTAGACAAACATGAATAATCATGTCCATCATGTATAAACACATGAATAATCATGTCCATCATGTATAAACACATGAACAATCATGTCCATCATGCATAAACACATGAAGAATCATACCCATCATGTATAACAATATGAATAATTATGTCCATCATATATAAACACATCAATATTCATGGCCATCATGCATAAAAACATGAATAATCATGGCCATCATGTAAGAAAACATGAATAATCATGTCCATCATGTATAAAAACATTAATAATCATGTCCATCATGTATAAATACATGAAGAATCATGCCCATCATGTATAACAATATGAATAATCATGTCCATCATGTATAAACACATGAATCAACATGCCCATCATGCATAAAACATGATTAAACATGGCCATCATGTATAAAAGCATGAATAATCATGTCCATCATGTACAAAAACATGAATAATCACGTCCATCATGTATAAGCACATGAATAATCATGTCCATTGTGTATTAAAAAAATCAATAATCATTTCCATCATATATAAACACATGAATAATCTTGTCCATCATATATAAAAACATGAATAATCATGTCCATCATGTATAAAAATATGAATAATCATGGCCACCATGCATGAAAACATGGATAATGATGGCCATCCTATTTAAAAACATGAATAATCATGTCAATCATGCATAAAAACACGAATATTCATGGTCATGATCTATAAAAACATAAGTCGTCATGGCAATCATGCATACACACATGAATATTCATGTCCATCATGCATAAAATCATGAATAATCATGGCCATCATGTATAAAGACATGAATAATCATGGCCCTCATGTATAAAAACACTAATAAACATGTCCATCATGTATAAAAACATGAATAATCATGGCCATCATGCATAAACACATGAATAATCATTGCCATCATGCATGAACACATCAATAATCATATCTATCATTTATAAACACATGGATAATCATGGCCCTCATGTATAAAAACACTAATAAACATGTCCATCATGCATAACAATATGAATAATTATGGCCATCATGCATAAAAACTTGAATAATCATGTCCATCATGTATAAAAACATGATTAATCATGTCCATCATGTATAAACACATGAATAACCTTGTCCATCATGTATAAACACATGAACAATCATGTCCATCATGTATAAACACATGAATAATCATGTCCATCATGTATTAATACATGAATAATCATGTCCATCATGTATAAAAATATGAATAATCACGTCCATCATGTATAAGCACATGAATAATCATGTCCATAATGTATTAAAAATTGAATAATCATTTCCATCATGTATAAACACATGTATAATCTTTTCCATCATATATAAAACATGAATAATCATGTCCATCATGTATAAAAACATGAATAATCATGTCCATCATGTATAAAAATATGAATAATCATGGCCATAATGCATATAAACATTAATAATGATGGCCATCATGTATAAAAACATGAATAATCATGTCCATCATGCACAAAAACATGAATATTCATGGTCATGATGTATAAAAACATGAGTCGTCATGGCCATCATGCACACACAAATGAATATTCATGTCCATCATGCATAAAAACATGAATAATCATGGCCATCATGTATAAAGACATGAATAATCATGGCCATCATGTAAAAAAACATGAATAAACATGTCCATCATGTATAAAAAAAAGAATAATTATGTCCATCATGCATAAACACATGAATATTCATGGCCATCATGCATGAAACCATCAAAGATCATGTCTATGATTTATAAACACATGGATAATCATGGCCATCATGGATAAAAACATGAATAATCATGGCCATCATGCGTAAAAACTTTAGTAATCATGACGATCATGCATAAACATATCAATAATCTTGCCCATCTTGTATACACAAATCAATAATCATGGCCATCATATATAAACACAACAATAACCATGGCCATCGTGCATAAAAATATGAATAATCATGGCCATCATATATAAACACATCAATAATCATGACCATCAAGTATCAACACATCAATACTCATGCTCATCATGCATAAACACATCAATATTCATGACCATCATGCATGAACACATCAATAATCATGGCCATCATGCATAAACACATCAATAATCATGGCCATCATGCATAAACACATCAATAATCATGGCCATCATGTATAAACACATCAATAATAATGTCCATCATACATCAATAATAATCTCCATCATGTATAAACACATATATAATCATGTCCATCATGTGTAAACACATCAATAATCATGGCCATCATGTATAAACATATCAATAATCATGTCCATCATGCATAAATACATCAATAATCATGCTCGTGATGCATTAACACATCAATAATCATGGCCATCATGCATAAACACATCAATAATCACGCCATCATGTATACAAACATGAATAATCATGTCCATCATTCATAAACACATCAATAATTATTGCCATCATATATAAACACATCAATAATCACGGCCATCATGAATAAACACATCAATAATCATGGCCATCATGCATAAACACATGAATCATCATGTCCATCATGCATAAAAACATGAATAATCATGGCCATCATGCATAATAACATCAATAATCATGGCCATTTGCATAAAAACTTCAATAACCATGGCCATCATGTATAAACACATCAATATACATGGCCATCATGCATAAACAAATGAATAATCATGCCCATCATGCATAAACACATCAATAATCATGGCCATCATGCATAAACACATCAATAATCATGTCCATCATGCATAAAACATGAATAATCATAGGCATCGTGAATAAAACAATCAATAATCGTGGCCATCATACATAAAAACATCAATAATCATGTCCATCATGAATAAACACATCAATAATCATGTCCATCATGTATAAACACATCAATAATCAAGTCCATCATGTATAAACACATCAATAATCATGTCCATCATTTATAAACACGTCAATAATCATGGACATCATGCATACACATTTCAATAATCATGGCCATCATGCATAAACACATCAGTAATCATGGCCATCATGCATAGACACATCAATAATCATAGCCATCATATATAAACACTTCAATACTCATGGCCATCATATATAAACACATTAATAATCATGGCCATCATGTATAAACTCATCAATAATGATGGCCATCATATATAAACACCTCAATAATCATGACCATCATATATAATCACACAAATAACCATGGCCATCATATATAAACACATCAATGATCATGGCGATCATATATAAACACATCAATAATCATGGCCATCATGCATAAACACATCAATAATCTTGGCAATCATGTATAAACACATCAATAATCATGGCCATCATATATAGACACATCAATAATCATGGCCATCGTGCATAAAAATATGAATAATCATGGCCATCATGCATAAACACATGAATAATCATGTCCATCACGTATAAAAACATGAATAATCATGTCCATCATGTATAAAAAGTTTATTGATCATGTCCATCATGTAGAAAGACATAAATAATCATGTCAATCATCTACAAAAACATGAATAATCATGTCCATAATGTATAAACACATGAATATTTATGGCCATCATGTATAAAAACATGAATAATCATGTCCATCATGTATAAACACATGAATAATCATGTCCTTGATATATAAAGAAATCAATAATCATGGCGATCATATATAAACACATCAATAATCATGTCCATCATATATAAACACATGAATAATCATGTCCATGATATATAAACAAATCAATAATCATGGCCATCATATATAAACACATCAATAATCATGGCCATCATATATGAACACATCAATATTCATGGCCATCATGCATAAAAACATGAATAATCATGTCCATCATGCATAAAAACATGAATAATCACGCCCATCATGTATAAATACATGAATAATCATGTCCATCATGTATTTAAAAAAATGAATAATCATTTCCATCATGTATAAACACATGAATGATCTTGACCATCATATATAAAACATGAATAATCATGTCCATAATGTATAAAAACATGAATAATGATGTCCATCCTGTATATAAATATGAATGATCATGGCCATCATGCACAAAAAACATGTATATTCATGGCCATCATGCATAAAAACATGAGTTGTCATGGTCATCATGCATAAACACATGAATATTTATGTCCATCATGTATTAAGAGATGAATAATCATGTCCATCATGTATAAAAACATGAATAATCCTGTCCATCATGCATAAAAACATGAATATTCATGGCCATCATGTATAAAATATGAGTCGTCATGGCCATCATGCATAAAAACATCAATAATCATAAAAAGATGACTAATCATGGCCATGATGCATAAAAACTTGATGGCCATCATATATAAACACATGAATAATTATGGCCATCATATATAAACATATCAATAATCATGGCCCTCATATATAAACACATCAATAATCATGGCGATCATCTATAAACACAGCAATAATCATCACCATCATGCATAAAACATGAATAATCATGGCTATCATGTATAAAAAGATGAATAAACATGTCCATCATGTATAAACACATGAATAATCATCTCCATCATGTATAAAAACATGAATGAATATTCATGTCATCATGTATAAAAACATGAATAATTCTTGTCCATCATGCATAAACACATGAATAATGATGGCCATCATGCATAAACACATCTATAATCATGTCTATCATTTATAAACACATGAATAATCATGGCCATCATCAATAAAAACATGAATAACCATGACCGTCATGTATAAGTACGTGAGTAATCATGTCCATCATGTATAAACACATAAATAATCATGTCCATCGTGTATAAACACATGAATAATCATGGCCATCACGTATGAAAACATGAATAATCATGTCCATCATGTATAAAAACATCAATCATCATGTCCATCATGTATAAACACATGAAAAATCATGCCCATCAATTATAATAATATGAATCATCATGTGCATCATGTATAAACACATGAATAATCATGTCCATCATGTATAAACAGATGAATAATCATGTCCATCATGTATTAAAAACATGAATAATCACGTCCATCATTTATAAAAATATTAATAACCATGTCCATCATGTATAAAAACATGAATAATCATGTCCATCATGTATAAACACATAAATAATCATGTCCATCATGTATAAACACATAAATAATCATGTCCAT
>JAOYNN010017360.1:0-12965 GCA_025770095.1 Goniobranchus kuniei | reverse complement strand
AAAGCCAAACTGTTTTGTGGATATTTCTGGTCTTAGACTCTTTCGCATTCTTTGCATCAAAACTCTCAAAAGAATTTGTGTAAAGTGGCTCATTAAACTGATTGTTCTATGAAGCACACATTGAGATGATCCCGGTGTTTATGGTAGTACTATGAAAACAGATTTGCAAAGGTCTTCTGGGATTGTACCACTGTCATAGATTGCATATAAGAGCTTTGTTGTTAAATCTATTCCTTTGTCCTCTACAGCATTAATGATCTCTATAGGTATGTTATCTGGTCCTGTAGATTTATCATTTTTCATTTTACGTATTGCTGCTTTTGGACCTTGTAAATCTTTCTTTATTTCAGGCTTTGCACCCCTGTTGTCTTGGAAAAGATCTTCAACATACTCTGACCATCTGTTCAATATTTCCTCTTTTCTCGTTAACATTGTTCCATTTTTTGACTTAATGCGGCCAGGGTTGCAGCATTTGATTTTCTTACCACTCACCTATTTATATAAGAGGGCATTAATTTAATGTCTACCTTTTGGTTTTGCTCTCTCTCCTGACATTGTTGATTTATTCATTCTTGTTTTGCCTCATTACATTTTTTCTTTATCATTTAGTCGCCGATTGTCCAACGGATGCAGTTTAACGTCGTACCCAGGACCCCTTGTATTACTACTGGTTTTTTTTGTTTTTTGTTGTTGTATCACTACTGGTTTATATTTTAAAATGGTGGTATGCCTTTTATGGTCATCAAATTTGTTTCATTTTAAACAAGCACAAAATTTTCACCTCCGATGTCCTGTCAATACTCATTTATACAGCAGAAAGACGGGAGTCAACAAAGGAGACAGGAAGGAAGATGGCACTTTTGATAACAAATGCTTCAGAAATATTATGTCCATCAAGTGGAATAGAGAGCTGTCAGGACAATCAGCAGTATCATCAGTAATTAAGAGGAGGAGGTGGAAGTGTATGGGCCATGTTTGTAGAAGAGATGACACCAGAATCACAAAACTGGTTGTAGTATGGAGGATAGAGGGCAAAAGAAAGTCAGTTTAAAGGTAAAGATTCTCATCCTATTTTTAGACAGGCTAGAGCATGTGCATAGCTCAATTCCAAGATGCCGCCATTGATGAGAACTGAAATATCATTCACTGCATATGTGAGCTGTTGACTGGGGAATTGATGAAATGGAAGAATAAATATTCCTTGCAATGCAAATGACATTAGATTCCAATTCCAGGATATTATTGACCTTAGGGGAAATCACATGTGGTATTTTGAAATGAAGTGGCAAGGGTGTTGATGTTTTATAGTAAATTTTTTAATCACATTTCCAAATCAATGTCAAAAGCAATGGTAAACCTTCTTAACACACCAGAGAATCAATTAATGAAGAGACTGTGAGATGACAATCAACATCAAATAATATATAAAATAAATTCAGACCATTTGCAAATGTTCAAATGATATATAAAATAAATTCAGACATGGATAAATTCGGAGGGTAGTATTTTTAATGCCCGCTGGTTTATATTAAATGTTACTATACCAAAAAATTGGTTTAATAGGTGAATTCTGTCATTATTCAGTCAATTCTCAGACAAGTGGCCACTATGGATTAATATTTGCAATGTGTAAGTATAACAATTCATGTTTTTATCTGATCATAGCATTTATGGTTGCATAAATCTTTTTTTTTAAATATCTTTTAACAGGTGTTTAAGAAATGGCTCAAGACAGTGATGAAGATGAAATCTGGAATTATAGAAGTAAAGCAACACCAAAGAATAATTTTAAAGGTATATATATATAAGGAAATTAAATTAGTGCTTTTTTATAGTGCTAAATCCACTAAATTTGCTCAAAGTGTCGTACTGTTACTGGTTTTCCTTGACAGCCCTTTTCCAACCAAATACTTTCTCAACTCCAACTGGTACGTACACTTTACAAGCACACTTGCTCTGGCATATTGACAAGATTCTTCTCTGCCTATGGTAATGTAGTGAATAACAGCTGAGTGGGGTGAAGAATGTATGTAAATAGCCTTTCCTAAGGACTAAACAGCGCCACTGAATGGGCCAGTTTTGCACTCCGAACCTTGCAGTAGCAAGTCGAATGCCTGACCCCACAGCCACGCCGCCTCAGGTATAGAGTTGTCACGGAGAGAAAATACCGAGTACAGTAGTGACTGCCCAAATGCCCGGTGCTTGGGAAGCAAAGAAAACGGGTATTTAGCAGAAACCATACCAAGGTTTAAAATATGAAATGAAGTGAGAAGGCGGGGTAGGGGAAGAGGATGTCTTACTGAGAAGTGTATTGCACAGAAAGCAGACATTTATCTCCCTTGATTTTTTAAAATTATTCTTCAAGGAGGCTTTAATTATAGCAAGAAATGGAGATATCTGAAACCACAAAACATAAAAACTTTCCCCCTATGTGGTGAGCACATGGACCAGTTTACCTTCTTTTGCTGTTAAGACAAAGGCCCTTACTGAGTCAAAATGGTCTGCTGCTCATTGCTGCTATCAATATCAATGCCAAATACAGTCTAGTCTCAGTAATCCGAACTCCTCCGTTCCCGGCAATTTGTTCGGATTACCGAATTTTTTTGGATTAGAGAATCACCGATCTTTGTCAACAAGGATACATATATTGCAGAATTAATAGGGGAAGGGCCTCAGAAGAACAGGAATGTAAATCCAGTGCATTTGAAATGGCCCTGACTACAATACATGTACATTTATTCAGAATATTCTCTTCAGTTGTTGTTGTTGTTGTTGTTGTTGGGAGGGGGGGGGGGTGTTGCAGTTATTTTTAGCTTTTTTACTTTTCTTTTGTTTTGTTTTTTTGTCCGTTTTTTTGCTTTGTTTGATGTTGTTTTTGTTGTTGATGTTGTTGGGCTTTTTGGTTTGTTTTTGTTTTCTATTTCTTTTTGGTCTCTTTTTTTTCAAAAATGTTTTTTGTTGTTTTTCATTTGTGGATAGGCTAACGATGACCAACACTGATTGTACCCGTGTCTTTTGTTAACATGTCTAAGTGATCACAGTTAAAAAGATTCAGTCATTCACACGTTTGCTTAATCACTCGTCAACTTGAATGATGACAGGTGCATTCGCATCATAGGCAAGGGACAAATGTAGACAGTATCAGTAACCTATCTCGCTTCTTAAAAGGTGTGAAATGGTTTGTCTTTGTCTCGAGATGACTGGATGCGAACAAATGTCACAATGGCGCCCGTCTACATCAGTGGTGGGTTTGTGTCTACAAATCACCTGCTGGCCAACAAAAGCAGACTTTCCAACTACGAAAAGCCGAGTTGATTGCGTTTGATTTGGAAAAAAAACATTCGGATTAGTGAAGCGAAAGCAGCAATTCGGCCCCATATACGGTGTTCAGATTCGGAATCACGAATGTTCGGATTAGACTACTAAGAAATAATAAGAAAAATAAGAAAAAATTCTGTCCCCACCCAAACTGTTCAGATTATCGCAAGATTCGGATTTCCAAATTTCGGATAAACGGGACTAGACTGTACATAATAGGAGAAAAGGATGTCAAGGCTTAAATGATATTGATAAATACTAATAGTTTCATTGGGAAGATTTCTGTAGTGGCCATGCTGCGTGAAAATAAAAATTTGCCTGGTAAATACCAACTTTTGACTGAACCAATAATCCATCATGAAATATCAAATTCTTGAAGTTTTAAGTGATACTTGCCTACTTATGTCAAGAAAGTCACCTTTTTTGTTCCAGACACATCTTGTCTTCTACTTCTGTGCTTTCTGTTCTTGTGTGTAGATTTTTCAGGATATCACAAGCCATTTTGTATGAATGAGTCATGCAAAAAAGGTGAAGTGATGATTGATGGTTGTATAAATCGAAGTCCATTTATATTGTTGCATATATATGTATGTTTGCAATTGTAAAAATGTTCTGTGAATATGTATGTGCATGTACTCTAATGCTTTTTCTGTGAAGGTATACATTCATGTTATGGTGCTAAATCCCTATCTAATACATGTGACTTGTAGTTCTTTACTGTAATTTGGAAAAGATGAAATGCTGACACGGGATGTAAATTTTTCATTTTCAGGTCTCAAAACTAAGATGCCTGGAGGGGAGGATGACTGTGGTAGTCATGTTGAACAACAATCAAATTTTATTGTCATTGACTCAGATGATGAGGACATCTTCTATAATAAAAGAAAAACGCAGCAACAGCAAACAGAGCATTGGAAATTTTTTATGACGAAAGATAAACACAAAAATGGTATCAGGACTGGCAGGCAGAAGTCAAAGGCATTAAAGGGAAAGAATAAATCATCGGTTGGGAATCGAAGTAACAAAACAAAACAGAACCCAGGAGGTTCACTATTAAAAACTGAAGGTACCAATTCAAGTAAAAAACAGAATGACTCACAGCCCACTGAAATTTCAAGTTCCCCTAATAGCTTGAAAAATTATTACACTCCGTCTAAATTAACAAAAGGGAAAAGACAGACCCCAGAGCCAGATGATTTATTAAGTAAGGAGATTGATTTCATTGATCAGGCCACGGAGCACAAGATCCCAGACAAAAAGAGACTGTCAATACATGGCAGTGATAGTCATCGTAGTTTTCTGTTGGAGTCAAAATGTGGTCTTGAAAGAAAACATTTGTCTTCCAGTTCTTCCTCTGTATCGGATGATCTTCCTTATACTGAGAGTCAAAAGGAAAACACTAAAGCAAATGTCCAAAATGACATAGATGATCCTCCAGCTGTTGATGTGATCGTTTTGGAAGGAAATCCAGATCAATGTGATGATGGAGAGAAAGAATTTACAGTGGAGGATGAGGAGGAACAGGAGCCTGGTGGATTTCTATTAGACAGTGAAGGTGATCTTTTTGGTGCTGATTGTGAGGATGAGAGCACGAAGACTAGTGATGACTATGTGATTTGTCAGGGTTCTTCCGTGGGAGGTCAAAGTTCAAGGTCATTAACACCACTAGCTCAAGCTGATGATGATAATAAGGTTAAGAGGTCTTCATCCTTGAATATGACGGTACATGGTAATTCTACAGATTTGAATGATTCAGCTGATTTAAAAGCATCTGTTTTGGATTCTAATGCTGCGATGTCGCCTTCTAAAGCAACGAAACAGACATCTCTTCATACATTTTTCAAGGCCAGGCCTTCTAATGTGAACTCCAAGGATGCATCAGAATTTGATGATGATAAATTAAAATCTATTTACAATGTCTCATCTCGACCAAATTTACGGTCAATATCATCCACCCCTGCTTCCTCTTCTTTTGCCAATGAAACCAGGCATGCTCTTAACAAATCATCATCTTTTGGCTCATGGACTAACACTCAGCCAAAAGATGAAAAGAGTATACAGCGCTTCACCAACAAGAGGCAGTGCCCATTTTACAAGAAGATACCAGGTTTGTTTCTAGTTAAAAACCAAGGCATATAATTTATAAAAGTAAAATAAAAAATGAGATGTAGATGATCTTTATCATTTTAAAACTCCCCATAAGTACATTCATATATCCTTTTCTTTTGTGTTGTCATGTTGTGAGATTTTTTGTTTGTTAGTTGTTTTTTAGGGGTGCTTGGGAGGTGATCTTGTTGTGGCTCCTCAATTATCATAAGAAATGAACTTGGTACAGTCAAGTTTGCATGCAACTTTCTTTCAATTATTAATTTTGTCAGGGATGGGTTTCTGTATGAAGTTGACTCCTTCATCACATACTGATTGTTATCAAAATGGTGTATGTATTTGTTTTCACTTGCAGGCACAAGTATAACAGTGGATGCTTTTAGGTATGGGGTCATTCCAGGGTGTGAGGCGTATTTCTTGACTCATTTTCATTACGATCATTATGGTGGCCTGACCAAGAAATTTTCTCAGCCCCTTTACTGCAGTCAGGTAAGAGTGGTTGTAAATGATTTAAATTGTGGGCCTTTATACTTTTTGTTTTACTGTGGTTAGTGCCGGCTCTTCAGACATTGTTACAACAAAGATACTAGGATCATCCCTGATTGAATCTTTTGAGTTAAATATCTGTCTAAACATTAAGATGCTTAATTATTTATTTTGCTCTTGTCAGGTGACTGGCAATCTGGTGGAAAGCAGGCTTGGTGTCAACAGGAAGTGGATCAACCCTCTACCATTGTGGAAACCTTGTGTTGTTGCTAACGCCACTCTGACCTTAATGGAGGCCAATCAGTAAGTCATGTGGCTCATCTCATTAATGGTTGATAATTTCTTGAATTGTTTTTGGTTTTTCTAAGGATTTGACTCCTGGGGTAATATTTTTGCCTTATAAATGTTCTTTTAGACAATTTTTCTCTGTGCCCATATCCTTTGACCCTTCCCCAGACCCCTGGGCCTTTCTAGCCTCCGCTTTCTATACTAGAATTATTCTTAGCAAAACTTACTCTTGAACTTATAATAGCACATTCCAAATAATTCCTGAGGAACATGGATAATTATATGAGAAGTATTTAAAACTTGAAAATGTTCTACTTAGACTTAGAAAAAGGTACAGAAAATCCAAATTACCTAAAGCTATATATATAAGAATATCAATGCATGTTCACATTCGGAGTAAGACAAGTACACCCTCTATGTCATTTGAACAAAAAGATAGGTACATGTTATATGAATTAGTTCATACGCTGATGTAGTGCTATGTCATGGCTTATACAATTGAAGAACATTAAAAATTACTTTCATACCTTTGTAGTATTTACAGTATAAAATCTGTGTATGTATATTTTATTACTGTTTAATTCAGATTATTTGATCTTGGTAAGTGTAGTGTCAATAAGCAGAACGTATCACAGTTGATCATTCAAATAGGCTCAGATGATGTAAAGATCTGTGTAGAGGATAATTAAACTTGTACCTTCAAACATATTTTATATTGAACCTTCACTGAACATATAACTTGGTGACTTCATATTTCCTAGTTATATAACCATTGTTTAAAACACTATCTACGTTTGCATTCCAGCTGTCCTGGAGCTGTAATCGTCTTATTTGAAACAAAGGATGGCAAAAAGATTCTGCACACTGGTGATTTTCGCGCTTGTCCTGAAATGGAGGATTATGCCATATTAAAGAGGGTTGCCATCGATGAATTGTACCTGGATACAACGTAAGCTTTCTTTCACCCTTATGAGGATTTTAATTTTAATCATTCAACATCAGTTACCAAGGTATCATTTTGTTACATCAATTGTAAGTTGTCCTGATTGAAATTTTTAAAGTGAAACCTTGTATGATGATGTAATGAAATATGAGAACCTTTTTTTTTATTTTTAATTTCACCTTTCTTTTTACAAGCAATGTATTTAAAGGGATTCATAGAAGTGCATGTTTTGTTAAGATACTTTTTTTGTTCAGATACTTGTTTGTCAATGAAAATTTACAGATTAATTGAATTTTGTAAAAGTTATATGTATTTAAACATCTTTTTTCTTTTTTCATTTCAGGAAAAAGTTAAGTAAAATTTATGATGAATTCCTTAATGTATACAAATAGTTAATGAAGGAATTATTTCAGATTATTATTAATTCCTGAATACATGCATATGCATAATGATGAAACTATTTCAAAATTATTATTAATTCTTCAATACATACAAAAAAAAATATTATTAATTCTTCAATACATACAAAAACATCATGAAGGAATTATTTCTCTTTTCATCACATATAGATATTGCAATCCTTCTTACGCTTTTCCTAGTCAAAAAGAAGTTATAGACTTTGTTGTCAACTTAGTGGCAGAGTACATTTCTGCTCACCCTAAAACCTTGGTTGTGTGTGGAGCCTACACTATTGGGAAGGAAAAAATTTTTTCAGGTACTTCTGACTGACTCTCATTTGTTCCAATCTAGAAACAAAGCCATATTATGTCAAATATTTTTAAATTGTTTCACTCAAGTCACAGTTAACAAAATATAAACGATCAGCTACATCCTCATAACAGGCACTTGTATTAATCCTTGTAAAATGATTGTGGTATGTATAAGGCATATGATTTGGGTAACCTGAGAAGTAAGGTAGTGTTATATATTTAGAAGTGTGGCAACATGGCAACATCATATATATTTAGAATCCTGGGCTTTTAAATGGAAAGTTTTGTGTTTTTTTATATGGTGATTGACCCAGACGTGACCTTCCTTATAAATTTAAACGCAAGCCAATGGGTTTGCATGAAATTTTAAGCCTCTACCATGGATAAAGGCTTTGTAATCAAGCATTGAAGTGACACTATCTTTTGTCTTTCAGAAGACATATTATGCTGTCAGTGTGTTATCTATAAATCCTCATCAGCCGCCCATTGAAGATTGAATAAAACATCCTGTAAAAGGGTCAGCCTTTCCAGAGTTAATGTCCAATGTCCTGGGAGACCCTTGTCTTTTTTCCTTATGCGGCCATCACCAATTACATTCATGCCAAAATAGCCACTTTTACACGATCATAGCGGTGATTTTTAAAGAGTATGCCGTGAAGGCTTTCCTCTTCTTTCTCCAATTTTATATAACACTGATAATACTTTTTGTCCACAAGACAGGATGTTGAGAAGTGGAGAGAAGGTGTTTTGTGTTCATGACTTGTTTAGCGTGAAAGACTATTTGAACACTTGAGGATAGAGCTTAACTACTGCTAAACTATATATGATGCACTTTGGTCATAACTAACTTGTTTCGGCCTTCAAAATATTTTGAACACAAGAGTAATTGGACTTACCTTTGGGCAGTTTTACAAAAAGATGGTGAAATCTAGTGCTTTTTAAAAGGATTGGGAACTCTGGGTTCGATTCCTTTCAGCAACATCTTATGTTTTTTCCTAAGTTATAAAATTTACTCTAATTGCTTCTTGCGACACATGTGTTAAATGAGTACCTAGCAATAGGCTGGTAATATTGCGCTGAATTTAATTCAATATACTTTATTATCCACAAAGGATATTTGTCATTGTTACAATGGATATCTTATTTACAATGAGAAGGATCATGATCATGACAATGGGGAGGATGCTAACGGTAATAAAAAAGAGAAAAAAGGAAGAGGAGGGTAGTAATGATGATTGTGATTATTGATGACCAATGTGCTGCCTTTACTGGTTGCTCCTCAGTAGGTATGGCTCCTAGGGGATAAAGTATTATAAAGCACTTTGATACTGTTCTTAGAATGAAGAAAAACGCTACGTAAATGCAGTCTTTTAAATCTTTTACGTTTGTCACTGCACGACGGTTAGTGAGGCCCAGATAAGGTAACTTGAAAAGTCAGTACCTTTCAGTTGAGGCTTCTTAACTCCTAAATGAGCACACCAACATTTGTTGGAGACTAAGGGTTGAGAAACCTTGAAACGCTTTAAAAAAACTAGTACTTTGAAAAACTCTGAAAAGACTTGACTTACCAAGAAGCCTTTAAAAACCTTGAAAATAACAATTATTGGAAAATCTGAATCAACTAAACTGAAAAAGAAACTTTTTTTAATGATAAGTGCCACTAATACAGATTCAGGAAGTTTCATGAATTGAAACCATTACTGCTGGAACTTAAAGCTGGAGTCTTGTAAGCTCGCTTGAATGTATGGACACAATTTATTTTAATTTATTTGGAACCTCGGAAAAAGGTTTTTGGACCTTCAAAAACTGTTAAAAAACCTTGAATTTTATCATAGTAAGCCACTTCTAACCCTGCTTAGAAGAGAATGTTTTATTTTCACTTGTGTGCTGTTGTCTGCCATAAGGACTGATTCATATGAACAATCATTTTTATTATAATGATATAAGGGACCATACTCCTCAGTTCCACTCCGTAGCAGCCAATCTTCCATGATGGCTACTTTTCTCTGTGATCTTGGGCTACCAAGATGCTAATGCTTTTCTCACATATTCATGATCTAAATGTCGAGTTTGCCTGCTATAGGAATGTCTGATATCTACCCTTTTTCAGCAATAGCCAAGATCCTTGATTCTAAAATTTGTGTTATGACTGACAAGAAGAAGGTCCTTGACTGCTTAGACGATAAAGAGTTGAAATCACGGATAACTTTGAATTGGTCAGAAGGCAGAGTCCATGTCTTACCAATGGGAAAACTCAATTTAAAGGTAGGTGACATAATGTTATGTCCTAAGAAGGCAAGGTGTCTTCCAATCCATTTTACTCTTTGAAGCTCATGAACATTTCTTTTAAATTGTTACGTATCATACAGTAGATTCCGCCCATTAGCACGATGCTCGGGAGAAGGCCAAAGCGTGCCCTTGGACAGATCGTGCTATTGCACGAGGGCCAATGGTTGGGAGGCCAGGGTCATATTTTACCAATTGCTTCCCTTGACTGTATTTTTGAGTAGCACCCTTTGTTCACATCAAAGGCATTGATCGTCGCGAGGCCCTAGGCCTAAGCCAGTCAGTCTCTCATTCACACCTCGTCCCTTGTCATCGCCTGTCGTGTATCGTGTCTAGACACTCCATTGTTAGTGTGAGTATCCTACCGTACTACAGGTTTGCTGTTCATCATATTTTATTGTCCATAGCCCGTGACCATTCATTCACACATATTTCCACCCCCATTTTGTTATACGCTAATCTTTATTTTCCAAAATTTAATTACCGATTTGTCAATTTTATAACCAGCAGAGCGTGCGCTTGTCCGACATGACCGTGCTTATAGGCATGACAATTATCTATAGTAAAAATTCTGTCAGAGCCAGAGAGCGTGCTCTTGCTGAGATCGTGCCCTTGCACAGTGTGCTTATGGGCAGAATCTACTGTATTTACTTATAGCAGATATTTAGCGCAAGTGTTATCATTTTAATTGAACTTAATTATCTTTTCATACTCTCAACAGAAAATAGGCTGAAACGAGTTGGTTTTTAGCTGAGTTATTTTTTTTAGGTTTACCAAGATGATGGTACGTTCATGTTCAGATTCTATTTGTGGCTTTGCTTATCTTTCAGTCTTCACTACTCTTATTGGGATTACACTGACTCAGACTGAGTGTTGCTATGAAACCTTCATGCCATGTGTAATGAAAGTGTCATCTGATTTGTTCTTTAGTGAAAAAAAGTGAATAATGTTAATTCTTTTATATAAGCAATAAATCTTATTGATGTATTTTATCTACATGCTATTTTATCATTGTATCATCTGAAATTTCCTTCTACCGATTTTGTCCAGGAAGTAACCTCACGGATAGGGACACTACCGATTTACTGCAAGAGCATTTGACGTTGTAAATTCATGTCCTTGACAATTCTTTGTGAATACAGTGTCACCATGGTTATGTCCATGACAATTCCCTGTGAACATAATGTCACCATGGTCATGTCCATGACATTTCTTAGTGAACATAATGTCACCTTGGTTTTGTCCGTGATGATTCCCTGTTAACACAATGTTGTAATGGTCAGGTCTTTGACAATTCTTTGTGAACATGTCACGTTGGTTTTGTCTTGTCCGTGATAATTCCTTTTGAACGAAATGTCCATGACAATTCTGTGTGAACACAATGTCACCATGGTTATGTCTGTGACAATTCTTTGTGAACACAATGTCAGTCAGGAAGAGTGAAAATTTGAATGCTCAGACTAAATTCTTTTTAGATATTTTTTTTCAAATCAGCTGGTACATGAATATGCACAATAGATAGATAGATAGTAGTAGTAGTAGTAGTAGTAGTAGTAGTAGTAGTAGTAGTAGTAGTAGTAGTAGTAGTGGTAGTGGTAGTAGCAGTATTAGTAGTAGTAGAAGTAATAGTAGTAGTGGTAGTTGTAGTAGTAGTAGTAGTAGTAGTAGCAGCAGCATTAGTTGTAGTAGTAGCAGTAGTGGTAGTAGTAGTAGTTGTAGTAGGGTTGTATTGAGAAGAAATGGGAATTTGCATCTCCCTTGCTGACAAAATTGCATTGGCTTCCAGTTGAAAAGTGTATCAAGATGGCAACGCTGTGTTACAGGAGCTTAAATGGCCTAGCCCGATCTTATTTGTGTGAAATGTTGACACCCTGCCCCCCATCCCATAAGTTAAGGTGAGGACACTATCAGGCTAACAGTGCCGAGAGCAAAGTATGAAGGTTTTTTTTTGAAAGATGATTTGCCTGTTTTGCTACCAAAAATCCGTAACTCACTGCCAAAGAGCTTATGAGAACCCAAATCAGTTACTGCATTTAAGAGAGCCTTAAAAACAATTTTTTTCAAATTGTAACTTATTTGTATGCCTTTACATATATTCAACCATCCCTAAACATTTCTATTGTTGTTGCTCATTCGCTGCATAGCCTCTCTGCTATCATCAGATTGAGTTTGTAATATAATTAGAATATTTGTCTCTGTCTGCGTTTAGAGCCTATACTTGTATGGGGTTAGATACTCTATAAAAGCAAGTTAATATTATTCTTAGTATTACACCCGCCTGAATCTTTTCTATTATAGTTATTTTCTTGAAGATAATTTGACCTTGTTTACTTTTCTTTTCACCAAATTTCTTCCCAGGCATTGTGTGAGCACCATCAAAGGCATGCTCATTTCACATCGATTTTAGCCTTTGAACCCACTGGGTGGACTCACAGTTCAAAGTCTTTGGGTCTCAACAACCTACGTCCAAAATGGAGTAGTAATTGTATCACTCTTTATGGTAAGTGACTCAGACAATTAGCGGGGTATTGTTTTAGTGTGGATAGAGCAATGGTCGGTTTACCAAAATTGGAAACTGTTTAGAAGGAAATGCAGTACAAAACTCATTGTAGTGGGCTGACTGAGAAGGTTTTCCTCATGTTACCCATTTCGTTCAACTGTTCATTCCTGATCACCTTCCCGCTCTTTTGGGAACTCTACTACTGTTTCCTGCATGCTTTTCCTTACTTGGCCCGTTGACCTGATAGCCTTTATAAGCCTTGGCTATCAGTTCGGAACACTCTTTATTCAGGCTAAGACTTTGTGTCTACATCGCCTGGCGACAGCCT
>JAOYNN010017249.1:0-12966 GCA_025770095.1 Goniobranchus kuniei | reverse complement strand
CCCACTCCCCACCCCCCAAAAAACCCAATGAAATTTGCAAAAGTTCAGGACTTTTACAAGTCGTCATTAAAACTGTTCCTTTGCAAGAACCAAGGACTGCCTTACAGACTCTTTTTCAAGTCTGAATTAGGCTGTTCAATTTTCATGAATCCAAGACTGTCTCACACATTTGCTGAAGTTGTACTTAGGCTGCTAAATTTTTTAAAAGGCTAGACTGTCTCACACACTTTTGTTGAAGTCGTAACTAGGCTATTCAATTTTCAAAAATTCAAGAATGCCTCACAAACTCTTTTTTGGGTCTTAAATGAAGCCATTTCAAAGACTTTTACTTTCTTAAAAAGGCTGTTCATTTTCAAAAATTCATGGCGGTCTTACACTCTTTTTAAAGTCTTAAATACCAGGCTGATCATCAATAATTCAAGACTGTCTTATAGACTTTTTAAAGTCTCATATACCAGGCTGATCTTCAAGAATTACTGCCATACAGACTCTTCAAAGTCTTAAATACAAGGCTGATCTTCAAGAATTCAAGACTGCCTTACGGACTCTTTTTAAAGTCTTAATTAAATACAATGCTGATCTTCAAGAATTCAACACTGCCTTACAGATTTTTTTGTCTTAAATACCAGGCTCATTTTCAAGAATTCAAGACTGTCTTCCAGATCCTTTTGTCTTAAATACCAGGCTGATCTTCAACAATTCAAGACTGTCTTATAGACTGTTTTGTCTTAAATACCAGACTGATTAAAAAAATTCAAGACAGCCAAACAGTCTTTTATCTTAAATACCAGGCTGATCTTCAAGAATGCCTTACAGACTCTGCTTTATGTTTTGAATAAGCTGTTCAATCTTGAAGAATCAACAACTGCCTTAAAGACTCATTTACAGTTATGAAATAGTGCATACAGTTCTTCAGAATTCAAGACTGATGCAGCCACTTTGAAACACTTCAGCATTTGACAAAAGGCTATTCTTTACACACTGGGTCTTGAGGTGATAAGTAAGAAAAAAAAAGAGAATCGGCATTTCAACAAAACTTTTCTGCAATTACCACTAGTAAAGAGTTCTTTTAGATGTAAAACTTGCACAACGGATACGAGTTCTTTAAATTCTTAACTGTACAGCTTTCAGCAAACCTTCCCCACAATTTATACCTATGAAGGTTTCTTTTAGATGCATAATGGGCACAAGGAACATAATTCAACTATCAAGCCTTTTCTACAATTTACATCTGCATTTAGATGCAAAACTTGTAAAGGGGACATAAAGTCAACTTTTGGGTTTCGGAAACGAAAAAATTAATTCCATTTTCACTGAAACCAGCTGTGCCAGGTTTCAATGTCAGGTCTTGTCCTATCCACAAAATCACAGAGCTACCACTTCAAAGATAATTATCAAATTCTGTCCAAGCCATGGCTGAATCAGTAGAAGACCATAACAGGCCAGATAAAACTGAATCATCATTTTTTCCTCTGTAAATGTAACATTTTCAAGGTTTCCAATATCCAGGTCCAGACTGTGCACATTTCACATGACCTCAACTCTAACAGATCTGGTCATTTATAAAAAATAATCTCTCTAATATGACAACTTGAATCTGGAGAAAGAAAGGTGTTCTATATCAAGCTCAACTTGCCACATTGCCACAACAGCATTCTCAGTTTATTTTCGCAGATTAAAAGATTTGAAAAAGAAGGGTTAACTGAACCAATCAATCTATGAAACCTTGCATAGCATCAGATTTGCCTCTCAAAAAATGAGGGAAAAAATTCCAAGCCTAGAACTGGAGCAAATCAAAATTTCTCTATAATAAGTACATTGTCAGAAAGACAATCAGAATCAGAATCCTCATTTTCTCATTTGCTGGATCAGACATGAATATAATATAAGAAAGTGACATTTTAATATATACCAAAGGTAGATAGTATAAATAAAAGATTTATCAAATATAAGAATAGGATTAAAATGCTGATAAATCAAACTCGCGCAGCTGGATCCATTGCATGGAAGAAATGAACAATCATTTTCTTACAAACAAAAAAATGGCGACTGAGAGATACATAAAAACGAACCCAACTGCACAAAATGGGTACTGTGTTCATATAGTGCCTTCCACCATTCTAAGAAAAATCTAAAAGCACTTACAATACTTTTGTCCCCTAGCAGGCATCTTCCCTGGGGAGTACACATGCTCTTGCTAGGTTCACATTTAACACCTGAGTCAAGTGAAGTAATGAAAGTAAATTTTCTTGATCAAGACAAAACATGTCATCGCTGGAGGAACCAGGACCTCCCGATCCGAAGACAGACACCTAGCTTTTGAGCCACCAATAGAAGAAGGCAGAAAAGGTGAACTTCAATATGTATTACAATCATGATATAACAAGACAAGATGCCTGCTGCAATCAAATTAAACAGGGTTAGAAGTGGTTTACTGTGATAAAATTCAAGGTTTTTTCATGGTTTTTCGAGGTCCAATTTTTTTTTGTCAAGGTTCCAAATAAAATTACAATATAATGTGTCCATATATTCAAGCGAGCTTACGGGACTCACAACTTAAAGTTCGGGCAGTAATAGCGCTAGCGACCATTCATGGAATTTCACTAATCTGTGTTCGTGACTGATCATTTAAAAAAAAATTTTTTTTCATTTTGGTTGATTCAGATTTCCCAATAATTGCCATTCTCAAGGTTTTTCGAAGAAAAATTCAAGGCTTTTCAAGGTGCTAATTTTTTTCAAGGTTTTTCAAGATTTCTCAAGGTTACTTCTCACCCTGATTAAAGAACAGAGTTACAGCGTTGCTAGCTTTTCAAAACCCCAGTTATCAATCAAATAACCATAGCACAGACACTAGTTTGTTGTAGAGGTGGCCTTAAAATGATGTGCCATATAAGGTGAATAAATACAAAGAAAAAATAGAAAACTTCAGCTAATATCCAAGGTTTTACTTATTCATATTTCAACATATGTATATTTCTGTGTTCACCTGTATGCCTTCTAATGTTATTTTTTGCAAATCAACCTTGGGAGGAAATCAAGTGAAGCATAAACAAATCTCCACAACCTAAATATTATATTTCTTTTTCAAGCAAATCATCAGCCTTATCAAATGGCCAATCAAAGAGACAATTAATTGTAAATCAGAGGAAGGTGTAAGAACTGACTGTAATTAGGCCCAGTGCCTCAAGGCCGATACATCTATCAATCTGCATGGGAACACAACAAGAATTTTAAACTAAAATTGAGACATCCAGAGTGTCGAGATTGACTCAGTTGACTGTATCGTTTCACCCATGTCCTTAGTGGAGCTGGTAATTTCCAGTTTTCAACAATTTGTTTAATGATTTCTTCTCAGATTGTTTACACTAACTTTCTATGATGTTAAGTCATAAGCTTATTGTAATTTTGTACCCCTCATGTATAAATTAATCCCTCATTAATGAAGGCATTTGGCAAAAATTGCTCAACGACTGACTTTTGTGAAACTACAGATGACATTGTTGTAAATTTAGTGCCATTTATTTCAATATTAACACATCTTGGGACTGAAAGGACAATGGAGTTAAATAACAGTCATTACATTTACATAAGAACTTAAAGCGGTTAACAAGTGAGAAATTAAATGTTAAATAAGAAGCATGCTTTTGAAGAGCTCTAAAGATGAGTGACAGATAACAGCATTTAAGTAATGTTAACTCAGGCCATAAAAGATAGCTGGAAGCTGGGTTTTTTTTTAAATATGTTAAAAACATGCAAAGAGAACAGAGAAGAACTTTGAAAACAAACTGCCCTAACAATGGGTGTTTTTCTTCTTGCAAAGCCTCACACAATTGTAACGGTCAGTTTGGGGTTGGGGATTGGGAGCATGTCATCTTTAAGCAACTGAAACCATCATGCCAATGTTTCATTTCTTTCTAGGTCAAAATATGTTACAATTCTGCAACATTTCACTCCTTTTACAAAGCTTGGATGGCAGATTTTCAAATAATTATGTAGTGGTAGTACTGACCTTCCAACCACAACTTTTCTTTGAATAAATTTATTTCCCAACACAAACCAAACATTTGAACTATTCCATGCTAAGGAAGCTATTTTGTTCAATCCAACAAAAATCAAGAAAAAAAGAAAAATCGAAGAATGACAAAATAATGCTACAACTTCAGGCCCATATCAAAGGTTGAGATGGAAGTCACAAATCTAAAACCTAACAAGACATTTGTGGTCGATGTGAGGCACTGGTCACAAGGGACTAGCAAAAAACTACATGTACAGGACAAAATTAAGTTAATGGTGCTTGATACCTTGAATCTGTTGAGACTGTGCATTCAAAGAAATGTGAGCATTCTCTTTACCACCATAGCAAAGGTAATCATCTGCCATCTGAATAAACTAAAAGTCATGCACCATGAAGCCACAATATTCATCTAGTCATTGGCATGGGATTCTGACATTTGTACCAACATCCTCACTGAGAGGACAGTCTACAACAATGTTAAGTGTCAGATGCATAATATACTGTTAACAATGAACCTGTCAAGCAAAAAAAAATTTTTTTAAATTGTGAAACACACTCTTCTTTTTAACTCATGTGATACTGAACAAGAATTCATAAATGCCATTGACTAATAAGAACACTTAAATCATTCTACAAAATATTTTGTTCTTTAAGCCACCAAAACAAAGGAGGAGTGCAATTTATGCGCTATTTGGACGATATTTTGTTCTACTTTCTCCTATGCTAAAAGATTTATGTTGGTTTGGATTTGTTTCCAAATGTAAGGCATCAACGTTTTCGAAAACAAAATACTGCTGTAAAACGAACACTGTATGCAGATGAAAATTTAAAAAACCCAACCATCCTCCAGAATCTATTACAATAAGTCCATAGAATGATTACTGTCAACCTTATTAATTTAGTCATGGCAATTGCTAATCTCTTTTCCAATGATTCAATGATGAAAATTTGCTTCTGTTGTTTTTTAACAAAGACCAGTACTGAAAGGGGTATTAGTTTTATGTAAAACAGGATCACTAACAAATAAGGGCAGTGCTAGCATTACGAACGGACAGAAGCAATGGAATAAGCAATAAGACTGTGTTCCACAATTGGTTAATTTTGCCAGCCTGACAGATAAGGAAATAGAGTCTCCTTTCAATTATTTGTGACATTTCTCTTGTAATTGGAAATCTGTTAAAATGGAAAGTTTCTGTGGAACATGGAAATATGGAAAACCTAGTTAGTCAGCCAAAAAAGTGTTGTTTTTTTTCTGGTTGTTCTTTTTTTGTTGTGCATTTTAAGTTGTCAAATAAAACAGGAAATCATGAAAAGATTTGATATCTTGACAGATAAGGCTTTTGTCAAAGATATAATAAAAATATAATGATAGGGTTAATAAAAAATGTGTGAGAAAAAGCCAATCATGAATGAGAAGAGACGTTTCTATTTCCATCTCACTGACTACTAATGCTTAAAGAAAAAAAAAAAAAAAAAAGAAGCACACAACATAGCGATGATGAGGTAATGGTAGAAAATGTAGTGGACAAACCTTTCCTATTACCTTACGGCTGTACCTCATGTAAGGCATCAGGGGCTTATCTGGAGGCTTCGGTGGTTTAGGTACCCTGCCTTCAGACTGCAAAGATAGAAAAATTAAATCATAAAAGAGGTTGTAAAAAACACGAGTCAGAAATGGGGTGATTGGAATGCCAAAAGAATTGGTTTTAGAAAGCAAATAATTTTCCTTGAACCTAGCCCCAGTGTTGTCTTTGGAAACAGAACCAAACAAAAATGTACATATCTGTATATAAATGAGATAACTTAATACATTATGTGTCTGTGAGAACATAAAAAATACAGATAAGATTTTCATGAAAGATCTGAAGTTGTGCATCGCTTAGAGAAATGTTTGTAAGTGTTGCCAGTTTCCATGAAATTCTTTCAAAAGTGGTGATTTCAAAATTTGAAGCTCAATGTAAATTAGTTCTCCCAGTGCATCTCCCTATCACATGATCTCTGTCACTTTCACTTTCGCCCTAGACTAGCAATCATTTAATGGGTTATACTGATTTCATCAAGACAAAACAAAACACCCAGGCAAAGTTAAAAATAACAGTAAATTAAAATAGACAAAGGCAAAAGTTTACATCATTTTCCCATCCCACATGGCTATTGAAAATCACTCAGATCACTTGCAGTCTGTAAGTGCTCTGATAGATTGTTCCATATGACCGCAGCGGCTTATCGGAAAGATTGTTTGCCAAAATGAGTAATTTTGACAATGGAGATATCAGCTGAAAATGTGTCCAAAGTTGTATTTTCTTTCTTTATAATGTATTAAATTTTGAAGACAGTTTGGGGACAAACCATTTAGAATTTTTGAAGGCTTCAATTGCCATTGCACATGTTCGTTTAGTTTCAATAGAGGGAACTTTTGCTTTTTGTAACAGATCTGTATAAGATCTGCTGTAGTCGTGGTAAATAAATCTGAGAGCATGCTCCTGGATAGTTTCAACTTCTGGAGTGTTTGCTCTTGAGCAGAAGTGCCAAGTCAGTGGACAAAAGTTGAAATTTGATAATAAGGTGTGAAAGATTGTAAGTCTATTTAATTTAGATAGATATCTTCCAATTCCTTTCAGAACATTTAATTGTTGAGAAGCTTTTCTACAAATGTTTTTAATATGGATGCCACATTTTAATTCAAAGTCAATATCAACTCCCAGAAGCCTGACAGGTTCCTCACAAGATAAAGACACTGATCTAATATTGAAAATACTGGGTTCTTTCTGTGAGTCCTTTTTCCTAAAGCCAATGCTTGAAATTTATCTCAGTTTGCTTGCATGAAATTGATTTGGAACCAATCAATAAGGACCTGACTCTCCTGCTCAAAAACATTGACAAGTGTTTCAAAATTTGTGTGTCTATAAGATAGAGTATTGTCATCAACGTAGTTTTAAAGTACTGATGTCGTATATAAAAGTATTGAACAATAATGGTCCTAAAATAGACCCTTGTGGGACTCCCCTTGTAACTTCTTCCCAATCGCTAACGGTGCCATCTATCTTAACTTGCTGTTTTCTTTCAGCTACATCACTTTTCATAGTGTTGCAGGGATGTAAATGGGTCTCGGAAAAACACTAGGAAAATTGTTAACAAAGTGTTACATAATCATATGTTGGTTCGGTCCAGAAAGCTATCCTGATCAGGATGACATTATTTTTTCATGTTATCTAGAATATTACATACATACATACATAACCACCCAAAAACCAAGCCAATTGCAGTAAATTATGTTTACACAGAATCCACAACATTTAAGACCTCTTATATGACAGAATTGATCCAGGCCTAGGCCTAGAAAGTAGTATAGGACTATAGGCCTAGACCTAATAAATCTAGACAAGATCTAGATTTAGGCTATTTAGATTTGAATTCTAACAACTCATCCTAAGCTGACACCTACCACCACCATTTTGTGGTCCTACTACCTAGAATATAGATTTCCTCTAGATCTAGATCTAAAGGCCTGCTCGGTAAACCTTTTCCCTTGATCTACTGAGGTTCAGTTTGGAGCTGATGCAGAGAAAAGGCAACTTCAGCTAATTACCCCAGATCTAGCACCTGAACATGTCTCTTGTTCTTAAGCCTACCTATCTAATGTGTCATATCAAACAGCTCATGATCAGTTTTAGTCCTAAACATTCTAGCCCCTAGAGTACAGGCATGCAAAAGCTGCTGCTTTTATTTTCACGAGTCTCGAGACAAGCCCAGCCGAGATTTACCTACTGTTCAGCACAGTTCTACAAAATGCCTAGCTCGCTAATCCATCTGAATAAAGTTTTTCACACGTCTAGATTTCGGCCGTCCCATTCTGACAAAACATTCATATTTGAATCTACTTTTCAGTCTTGATAAAATTTCGCCCCCATTGCTGATCAACAACATAAACACAGGGCGCCGCCATTTTTGTTTCCACAATAATCGGTCTCAGAACTCTTCACTAAGCACCGCATATCAAAATACTCGATACCGCGGTTGTATCCGCTAGGCCCTATGCCTTAGTCTGGCCTATCTGGACTGAATTGAAATCGCGCAAACCGATTTTGAAACTGTACAATATTTTCTAGTCTTCGACTAGGAAAGCATTGTACGCTAGGCCTAGCAAAAACACCCGTCTCCTTCCTAGGCAACTAGTATGAAAAAATGATCGGTTTGAGAATTCTTTTGATGCTTATAGCACGATTCAAGAATTGCATTTCTCTGGCTGTAAAAGTACTCAATGGCTTCTAGCCTATAGGCCTAGGCCTACTTTGTGACCACGACCTCATTGGCGATTACATTAGGCTTATTACAGTAAGTAGGCTAGTTGTAGAGATATGTAATTTAATGTTAGATTTTAATCGGTTTAAGTATGGGACTGCAATTTTAATATCGAAGAGGCTTGTAACTTGACGATTAGGTACTTGACACACAAAGATGGACTATTGCGCTGACATTTTTCTTTTGCCTAGGAATTGCTAGAAACTAGGAAAGAGTTACATCCCTGCACTATAACGTCAGTGATATGTCAACGATTGTTTGAGCCTTAGTGACTTCCAATAAACACTGAATCAAGATTCCTTGTCTTTAATCCATGCTTTTAACTATCACATGGTACTTGGTGAAGGCTTTTGGCAAAGAAAAAACTTTAAGCACCTAACATATCACTGACGTTATGATGACACACTCAGTTAACAAGAAAATTATGGATGATCCTTAAAATGCTGTTTCTTTAAAGCAGATTAGTAACATGTATCTTTAAATCTGACCAATTGACCATTTATCATTGTAGCAACAGTCAATTTGATGGGGTTTTGAGTTATTTTGTGTGTCACTGAGTAATGCATTTTTCTCAAATTCAGCTCTTTATTTAAAAAATGCTAGTCGGAACTATCTTCTACCTTTTGAAATCAGTTTCTATAAGGTCCTGTAGATCTAAATTTCAACAAGAAATGGTCTTTACTGTAAATTTAAAAATCAGTGGTCATGGAACAAAATGGAAGCGACCTTTTGAGAATGGTTAATATGGTGGTCACAGTGGCACAGTGGAAGTGCATTGGTCTTACAACCTAGGTTGCAGGATCGAATCCCAGTGTAGGCAAGGCTATTAACAGTAATTGCCCCTGTTTTGTGGTGGTTTCGGTTTCAAGACAAAAGAGAAATTTCCCTTCAAGGATGACTGTAGCGGTAATACTTTACTTTATATGTACATTTCTACATTTTGATAAAGACTGATACTCAAAAGGATGATTTTCATACCTTGTTATGGGTTACTCAATAACAATGATGACAAGAAATAAGATGTAACATTTCAGACTGGGCAATGCCCTAACCACATGTCATCTCCTATCTATCTATACTTTGTTCCTTCTACCTTTCTGTTTGTCTTTCCCAAACAGCAATACCATTCGATGTCTTAATTTTCTTTTTGTATAGTATAATCCAGATTCCTGAATTTCCTTTTTCTTTTACCTCAATTTTAGATAGAGCTATCTTTAGTTCTCTGCATAGTTGCAACTACTTATTTCTTGCATCACTTCCTTATTTCATTCTCATTTTCTGTAGCAGACAACATATGAACAAAGGTAAGTTCTCTATTTTGATTAAATTTCATTTACATGTCTCATTAAGTCATCTAGATGTCTGTTTTTGTTTTGTACTTTTGTATCTTAAGAAAGATAATGGTCCAAAGCATTATATCTGTTTGCCACGTCATCCCTTATATTGAATAGCCCTGAACTGACATATTTGTACATTCTGATCAAAAAACCTTACTCAAAAGCAAAAATTTTTAATTAATTTTTTTGCCAACAAAACCTTTAAAAAGGTCAGTCTGACAAAATAGTTACAACTGAAACAATGACTTCAATAAGATAAAAGATAACGATTGCATTTATATAGCGCTTTTCACCGATCTACGAACAGTCTCAAAGCGCTTTACAATACTTCATCCCTTAGCAGGCATACTCCCTGGGGAGTATACGGTAAAGTGTACCACAGTCAGCACAACAATACCAGCCTATTGCTAGGTACTCATTTAACACCTTGAGTGAAGCAACTGGGGTAAATTGTCTTGCTTAAGGAAAAAACAAAAATAGTCGCTGGTGGGAATCGAACCCACGACCTCCCAGTCCCAAGCCGACGCCTTAACCATTGAGTCATCTGTGCGCCCCACAATTAAAATTTTTTGTCTTAAGAGTAGGTGGCTCTTTCTTTTGTGATATACAATAAAAAGAATAAGAAATTATTTGAAACAAAATGAAAGGTTTCTTTAAACCAATCCAACTATCATTATTTAATATATGTTATGTCCAAACCGTCCTGCCATAACCCTTCCTACCTCAGAGTCTGATCAAAGGAAGCAGTAAGAAGCTGACTGTTGTCCCTTGAGAAAGTAACACAGGTAACTCCCTTTCCATGGGCCTTGTCAAATTTACGTAGACACTGACCAGTCAGAATTTTCCACACCTATAAGTCAATATCATCATTTACTGTTATTACATTGCTAGGATTTGCATAGAACATTTTTAAGGGACAAAATTGCAATACAAAATATATCTTATTTGAAAACCTGAGAGAGGAAGATTTCTTCTTTGTTTGTTTTTTTGTATTATTATTACTATGATCTTTATCCAATGATACAAATAATAAAAGTAAGATGCACACTATAATTTCAATAAATCAAAAAGAAGCCTTTGAATGAATTAAATAAAAAATAAAACCTAAAATGCCAAGTGAGGACTCTTTCAGTTGTAGAAATATATGACAAGATTTCAGTTTAAATAGGAGAATATGATCAGAAACATAAAAAGTATGTCCCTCTGCTATATTTAGGTATGCATACTTCAATACACAATGCATGACCTTATTCAAGGAACAAAGGGAACAAAAAAGCAAAAATTTATCATCTAAAATTGAGCAAGAAAGTTATGGACAAATAAATGTCTAACAAAAACCTATGAGTGGTAGTGGTGAAATCTTCTTTTTGTTCCATTCGAGGTCAAATAATCATTGGCTAAGATCATAATACAAGAGAGTAATGACTATTTTATATTTTTAAGCAAGGCAAATCAAAAGTCTCTATTGTAAATTGTTTAGATCTCGTACATCTCCATCTTTCTAATGAATCATATTCCCTTGACTGATAGGGATGTGCCATCTTCAACTATTCTCGACTAAATCAGCCTTCAACCGTTGCTGTAAGATTTTTAGAAAATCCATCTCTAAGCCTGGCAAATGAATTGACCAGATTCATATGCCAAAATAGTGTTTTGTTGTTGATTTTTCAACATGTACAATCAACCTTTTCTCTCATTATTCTGAATCCTTCCTTACAAGAGTACATTTATTTACCATTAACCTTTTCCATCCACTTCTGCTATCATTTACAAAACAGCATCATGTCAGGCCCACTCATAAAAGAAGACAAATTCCTATCACATTGATGTAAGTGATACAGACTGAAAGCAATGTAGTTTTCTAATATTCTAGTATATATTATACTCAGAATAGATGAATCCAAAAGTTGACCTCTTTATCCTAGTTCCAAATTGAAAACAGAGATAAGTGAGGAAATCAGAATGCATAACAGAAAAATGATTGCAAACAGCTTTAAATAACTGTCTCATACAATCTTAACTAGACAAAAGAAAGAAAAAAGAGACAAAAAAACAAACAAACTTAAAAACAACAACAACAAATCAGACCATAAAATTACCCTTCCTTATACCTTTATCTTCCCATCTTGCGCACCAGTTGCCAACATCTCAGAATCTCTGCTAAAACTCATACACAACACAGCATCATCCATCATCATAAAGTTGTCCTAAGGAAGGAAATTCAGATACCGTTTTTTATGATTAAAAATAAAACACATGCCCCAGACAAATGATCACACAACGATGAAAAATTAGTAGGAGGAAAGGGGAGTGTGAAAGTCTTGAAATACATTTCTATTCATTTTTAGAAAGGACCATACAATACTGTTTTTCACATACAGCTCTTGACTATTTAAAATTCTTACTACCAACACAAATTATTCCCATAAATTTCTTAGGTACTGCAAAGAATAAAAAAGTTACTTATGGAGTAAGAATGTTGATCAATATGGATAAATATATACAGCTAATGTTAGGGTTACTCAGTCAAAGAGATGATAAGACATAAAGACAATAAAAAACTGATAAATGACTTTGACATAGGTCTATAATTCACCAAGTATTTCAGAATGAGACAAATCTATGACCCATTGAGATTAGTAAGATCACAACATTCAAATTTCCTTTCAGTTTCCAGAACAAAATTAAAGATCTACGGTGACACACCTTTCAGCAAATTTTGCCTAAGAACTTGGAATGGTTTCCTGTCATCCATGAGAATAGCAACAAATACGGACACATTAAAAATTACATTAAAACATATCTTTTCAAGAAATATTAATATCCTAGAGTTTAATAAGTTCTTGAATATAATTCACATGGTCTTTAGTTATAAACATAAGTTTATTAATTGATCAAATTGTATTAAGGTTTTATTTAGTAGGCCCTACTAGCTGGAAACCCACTCTTCGAGTGTTGAGAGGATAGAGTCATTACCTGGGCTCTGAGTATAGAAATAGATCTAATCTAGATTTGATCTCCATTAGGCCTATAAGACTCTATATTTGGGCCTAAATTTAGCTGGTCCTCGGTCTTTACGATCTTCATTGAAATTAGATCTATCTAATGTCTATGCTCACCAGGGACCGGCAATCGCGAAACGATAGCAATCTTTTACCTGCATTCTGATCTGCCTCAAAGGTTTGGGTTCATAGATCTCTCTAAATGAGAGAAATTCTTTTCTTTCTTTAAAGCAGAGCCCCAAACTTGGTAGGCCTAGGCTATGACCTTCTGTGATGAACTTGAACCAACCGGTTCATTTGGGTGATAAAG
>JAOYNN010017138.1:0-12966 GCA_025770095.1 Goniobranchus kuniei | reverse complement strand
TAATAATAATGATGATGATTATAATAATAATAATAATAATAATAATAATAATAATAATAATAATAATAATAATAATATGATACTACTACTACTGCTGCTGCTGCTGCTGTTGCTGCTACTACTACTACTACTGCTGCTGCTGCTACTACTACTAATGATGATGATGATGATAATAATAATACTAATAACAATAATCTTTAATGTCCCTTTTTCAGAGCAATTTACACGAGATCCATTCAGAAATATAAGAATAGATACACAAGTACTAGCTCAAATAAATAAATGTTTACACTAAATGTTTTAATAAAATACACATATATGGTTCTCTAAAAATATGTTAGATTAAATAATTAACAACACTACATTGTATAGATCTATATACTCATACATACACACAAACATCCACACATACAGAAGAAATTTGATCTAAACTGTTATTGGTGCCTTTCTTCTACATTTATGGTTAAACTGTAATATACTTTTAGGTATGACCGTGTTCTTATATCTTTCCTGATCTAATTTTGGCACTCTAAAATGACCACTTCTTAATTGTCTACTTAAAAAATACCTGGTTTGATGGGTGAGACTGACTTACTGACTTAGACCTGTGTCTCATCATGGTTTTCCACCTGTGTTGGCTCCCAGTTGTCCAGCTACTTTGCTTTGGCTACTTTGCTTTGGCTGCTTTGACTACCCTGGTTTTCAAGGCTCGCCAAGTAGCTCTGTTCTGGGTGAGCTCCTTGATCTCGCCCAAATCTTTGGCTGATGAGAGTTGTATGGGGTGATCGATGCATAATAATTCTCTTTTTAGGACGATGGGCAGAGTTGAATTAGGATGCCTGTCAAATCTGGTGGTTTCTTTGATGAAATAGGTTCGAGTTACTTTGTTCACCGGAATGAGGTGTGGATACATGTGTTATCAAATTCATTGAATAGTGTGAAGGATTTTAAATGAATGAACTCTTATGTTGAAAACTATTTGTTTTTGTCCACGTCAGATTGTTTATTGGTATAATATATTACTGCATTCAGATATAAATGAGCTGTATTTCTATGAAAAAATAATCAAGTATTAAAAAATGATTAAAAAAAGTGATGCATTTATTTTTTGCTGAGTATATTTTGTGTGTGTTAATGAATAAGATACACATAAAAAATGGGAATTTTGTACTATTTAGACAACCTTCTATTGGTGTTGAAGGCAGAAGTGACAATTTTATTTCATGACATTCTAATGTCAGTCCATGTGCAGTAGCTGAACCTTCAATATTTATTATTCTAATTTGCTTTATGGTTTTGAAATTTTATAATCATTTCATCTGAAATCTTGCCACCATTCTGTTTCTTAGATATTGATCAAATTTTTTATTTCTCCACCCACAGTGACATAGACTGGTCTCCATTTGATGTAAATATTGTAGCATCATGTTCAGTGGACACTTTTACTTATCTTTGGGATGTTCGGTGAGTTGTTTTTTTGTTGAAACCACAAATGATGTCAATTTTTAAGTAGAATTTCAGTATTCGATACTTGACCTTACATTACACTCTCAACATTTGTCACGGCGTAAATGTAATTAATACTTAGAAACGTATGTTTCATGTTTTTTTTAAAAAAATGTGCATGGAGGAAAATAACACCTTTATAGTTGAATATTTTGTCTGTTGTTTTATTATGGCAATGAGTTGTCTTCTTGATTCAAGTATTTTGATATGTAAGAAAGTAAGAATGTCATCACCAACTATCACAATCATCACCACCCTCCTCCTCCTTCTCCCCCCCCTCCTCCTTTTCCTCCTGATTCTCCTCCTTTTTTCTTGTTTATCATTACCATTAGCATCATCTGCATCGTCATGGTCACCATCATCACTACCACCACCACCACCATCACCATCATTGTCATCACAACCACCATCACCATCAACATTATCAACAAGATATCCATTGTAACAAAGACGACTTTCCCTGCGGATAATAAAGTATTACTTACTGACCTAAGTCCTTTCACATCCTAATCATGAGATTGGGATGCCTTGGCTGATTTGATAAATTTCTGTGTAAAATATCCCTCCATAAGCTGCTGCTGATTCTCCTCCTCCTCCTCCTTCTTCTTCTTCTTCGTCTTCTTCTTTGTCATCTTCTTCTTCCTGATGAACCACAGCTTCATTTATTGAAGATTCACCTGGCTGGTAGAGTTCTGTTTTCTGACATTACTCTCAAGGTGTTCTCGATCTTTTTAAAAAAAAAAAATTTTTTGTGATTTTCAGGGCTCGATTCAGCACGGTGTATATTATGCTTGTGTATGGTCTTCCTTGTAATTTGTCTGCTCCTGATGGTTTAAAATACAAAACCATTGTTTTGTTTGCTTGTACTTCTATATTTCACCTGAGTATGTGTCCAAAAAGGCACCATCTTGTCTCGTTTGTTTGGATTTATAATAATACAGAGGCTCCTACCCTTCAGCTTTTCACAGAATCATCTTGCGAAATCAATCAGTTTCCTGCGATCCTGTGCTCATGGCTAATATTCTGCGTTTTAACCTTGTATAATCAATGGGAATATACATGAGTCATTGGCCTTCTGTTTACTCTTGTGTTGTCATGTTAGTCAACTGCGGAAGTTTCATAGGTGCCACATTTCTGCCGAAAAGCGGAATTACGCTTTTTTCGTTTCGCTGGAGTAAAGTTCTGACTTTTTAAAAATAAAAGAATCTGAACTCGCGCTGCAAAAGTGAAAGATGGAGGTCTGAATGCGAAAGTCAAAAACTATGATGTGCAAAACTGCTGGGGCTAAATGCTTGTCTTCTCATTGCTTCAAGCGTTAGGCCCTAAACAAAAGACTTTTGTTGTGAATGGACTCTACACAGTGGTGCGATGGGTCATCATTCATCATTGAAAGAGGAGGGAGTGCTCGAGAAATTGACAAGGACATTAAAAATAAATAGAATTTGTCTTGGATTGAGAAGATAGACCATTGCGATACTCTGTTCTCTGAGTATGTGAGAAGACTGAACAAGCCAAGAATTATATATATCCATGTTGTGAGACACAAATTTTATACAGGCCTATTCATCAGGAGGACCATTGAGCATGTTTACCTGCTTTTGCATCTAGAATCTAGATGGAGTTGACATCTAGATTCTAAATCTAGACTAGACTTAGATCTAGAATCTAAATAGAGATCTATTATCTGAAATTTAGGTCTATATCTAGATTCTAGATCTGTCTCTGTAGACTTTCTTGATAGATAGGCCTAGTTTAGATCTAGACTCAGATCTAGAGTTCCTGCACCAGTGTCCATTGTGTCGTATGCCATTATGATTAATGGGCGTCACCGCGTCGTTTGTCGCGGAAATCGACATTCTCTGCGTAAAGTTCCTCCTTTTTCAAAATTTGGGTGTGGCACCTTTGAAGTTTACGTTAATGCGACCATATGCTATCAAAGCATTTTCCAGGTCACTGCTTTGTCTCTTCTTTTGAATCAGTAGACTAGCCTTCTCTTTCTCATGTGTAGTTCATCAATCGGTTTCACTCTTAATCGAATGAGTCAGCGATGTTGTTGTGCATTTGATAGAGTTCATTTGTGATTTCTTTTCATTCTTATAGTGTTGATAGGTATTAGTTTTGTAAACTTCATTCATCCCTCCTCCACAAAATCAGTAATGTGTAGATCAGATATTCAGACAGGAATATATCTACATGTAGATCTAGATCTAAATTAGTTAAATATGGAATTTGATTGTTTCATGGAAGCAAGATAGATCTAGATTAGATCTGGAGAGATCAAGCTGTAATGCAAGGTGTTCATGGTGTGAATGTAACTTGGCTATTAAATCTGGTGGTGCTCTGGAGAGTAGTATGTTGATTCCGCTATTACTCTTACAGGGTGTTGGGGGTAGGGGCCTCTGAATAATAAAGTAAATTGAATTGAATGTCATGCCCAGCATTCGCGTTCCCTGACCTGTGAATCAGTTGTCCACCTTTGCACAAACTTCCCCCCCCCCAAATAAAAACACAACATAACAAACCACCAAAAAAACAAACAAAGAAAAAACAAAGAAAAAACAAAATAACAAAAACCGTACCTTTTTGATCATGAGGATTGAAGATGCAGGTCGGCACATGCTCGCTCATTTATGTTTTGGCCCATAGGCCTATGGGTTGCTATAGGCCTTTGTCCGTTGCCCAGAGGCATTGCTGATTGTAGCGCAAATCCGCAGGTGCTTGAATTAAAATCTGACAATGTCAAGTGACAGCTTTAGTGGCGTCATGCATATGATTTACTTGAGAATTTTTGTCTACAATAAGATTGTTTGTCTCTGTTCTTGAATTGTGAACTATAGACATTTGAAATACAGAGAAATAACAATTTTTTGTTTCAGTATTGGGAGGATACATCTTGTGCTTTGATACAATTTCTATTTTGGGGAGCTTCACTGTTAGATATCCCTCATTTCACCTCTTAATGTCCTTCATTTTGAATTTTCAATGTTGGCAACCCTGCATGCCTGATATATTCAATGTGTCATGCCAGTCTTCCATCGTATTTACAGCGTTTGATACATACAATTAGAATTTTTTTAAAACTTCACTACATGTACGAAGCAGCTTGTGACTAAACATCATGGCTTCTAAGAGATTATCCTTGCAAGCTAAATTAAGTTTACAAAATTCAAAATTTTAAAAATTCCAACCTTGTTGTTATATTAAAAAAAAAACGTTTGAAGTGTTTGAAAGAAATTTCATTTTACTCTGTGCTTACTTTCGCAGTAATTTTTTCTCATTTTCCCCCATAGGGATGCCAAGAAACCGGTAAAAATATTCCAAACCGTCTGTAAGTTTTTCTTGCAAAGAATGTTGACTCCTTACAAATTTTGTGTTAAGCCCTAAGAAATATTTAAATACACTATAAGATGGCTGGGTCTCATTCATATGTTTATTTGTTGTCATTTGGAGTCAACGCTGTTTTTGAACAAAACCTCAGTGTTGTTTTTTAACAAAACCTTTCATTTTTAGTAAGCTTCTTTTAACCTGTTTTGAGTATTTTATGCTCAGAGATTGCAACATTTATTCAAAGTTGTAGCCTTGTGGAAATAATAATGATAATTATAACATATTTTTAAGCGCAAAATCCCATTACTGGAACAGGCCCTAAGCACTGCACAATTTTAAAACTCTTTATGGGTAAAATACAAAATTCCAAATACAGATTACATGTTCTTAAAATTAATTAAACGAATCTTTAAAGAGAAGTGTTTTCCAGTCTTGCTTAAAAATATTGACTGAGCACGCTCCCATCATCTTCATTGGCAGGTTGTTTCAGGATTTTGTGCCAAAAAATGCTCCCAAGTGTTGTTTTTATTTTGGGGATTTTTTGCATCGTTGAAAAAGCTTCTTCAAGCTGTATATTTTTCTAAGTATGAACCCCAAGAATGAAGAGTCATAGTCTTTTTTTTTTGTGTGTCCCTTTTTTTGTGTGTGTTTTTATTCATTAAGAGATGTGTCAATTTTATTATTTTGCAGCTGGAGCCTATCAAGTGAAGTGGAACAAAGTTACCAACAATCTATTTGCCACAACTCATGATGGTGATATTCGAATCTGGGACCCAAGGGTATTACTATTGCTGTGATAATAATAATAATGATAATGATTGATTATGATTTTAATGTACTTATCATTGATGAGAGTCTCCTATCCTTAGATATAATTGATCAAAATAGATCACTCCGAAAAGTTGAATGTATTGTTGAAATTATTTCTCACCCAGCAAATACAGTATTTCAACTTCTGCCTTCCAAAAAGCGCTATTGCAGCATTAAACTAGAATAAGTCTGTATGCAAATGGTTTCCATCCAACCGCAGTGAGGTTTGTAATTAAGTAACACATATTATCATCATCATATACATGTGTTATATTGGGAGACTTGTGTATGCGATGCTTCCTGTAATGTATCATATAGAATTAATCTCATACCATACAATTTTCCAGTCGGTTATCCATACACCCAAATTGGCATTAAAGAGAATTATTATTATTATTATTATACTACAAGAACACCATCTTCAGAGTTGTCCAGTATCGCGGCTAGATTATATAAATAGCACGTCATTGGGCTTACCTGATAGAGTAGGCAGGCCTAGCTTCGAGGTGAATACTGAGGGATTTGATTTGTGGGTTAAAAAGCGACAAAATATCGAATTAATACTTCAAATGTCTTTTTTCTCCATATTTCAGAAGGGGAATAGTCCAGTTCATTATATATCAGCCCATCCTT
Organism: Goniobranchus kuniei; assembly: GCA_025770095.1. Lineage (NCBI taxonomy): Eukaryota > Metazoa > Mollusca > Gastropoda > Nudibranchia > Chromodorididae > Goniobranchus > Goniobranchus kuniei. Next base: position 6,690 of record JAOYNN010017138.1, on the reverse strand, counting down.
CCAAGATCCACGGTTTGGACTGGAGTCATTCTAATCAGTACAAACTAGTCACTGCTAGTCAAGATTGTACAATTCGAGTAAGGCATTCGGTTTTTTTTGTCACTTTTAATTCTTTCAGCCCAGAGCTAATATTAACGTTTGGACTGGAGTCCTTCTAATCAGTACAAACTAGTCACTGCTAGTGAAAATTGTAAGAGAAGAGTATGGCATTTATTGTTGGATTTTTTTTTGTCAACTTTAAGAAAGTAGCTGATTACATTAAATAATCATCTTTAAATGATATTGTGGCTAATGCTATCTGAGAAAGCCAATCAACTTGGAGGTCACATATATATGTAAAATGCATATGTGAAAAAACCCTTGGCAGTTGAAAATTGTGAACGTTTTGGCAGAAAAGCTAGCAATTTAAACACCTGGGATCAACAGGGCAAAGTGATGGTAGATGTGGAATAGAGATAAGAAATAGGATCCAGGCAGGTTGGAATAGCTGGAGGAAGTGGGATAAAAGAATCCCTGGAATATTGAGAGGAAAAGGATATAAGACCGTGATAAGACCGGCGATGTCATATGAACTGGAGACGGTGGCATTGACAAAAAGGCAGGACAAAGATTTTGGAGATGAGAATGTTAAGAAGATTTCTTGGGTGGACAAGAAAAGATAAAGTGCCTAACGATAAAATCTGCAGATTAGTAAAAATGGAAAGTATGACAACAAAAACAAAAGAAAAGCTCCTGCAAGGAGGATTATGTAGGTAGGTGGATGCTGAATATGGAAATAAATGGTAAAAGAGGGAGAGGACGCCCCAAAACAAATGGTTTGATAGAGTTCATAATGACTTGAGAGTATTGGGCTTGGAAGGGGAAGACACAATGGACTGGAAAAGTAGGGAGTTGTGGCATTCAACATAGTTACCCTGCAGACAACGTGATAAGCTAGAAGAAGAAGAAGAAGGGGGCTGAAAAGCTACTGGACGATTAAAATTGATTCTTACTGGTCCTTCTTTCCTGTCTTGTTTTCCAACTCTTTGAGTTCAAGGCTTGGCGGCGACAAGATGGGTATTTGGATGAAGAATCTTGTCAGAAACCTATGTTGCACCTACAAAGCTGTGTACTGTTGTGTGACCCCAAAACAGTTGGAATTAGTAAGTGGAAAGAACCAGAAGAAGAAGAGGTTGACAATACATACCAGTGTTTTTAGCAACAGAAAGTTACGGACCTGTTTATCTTGACCCAGGCTTCTAATTATCCAATCTTGGTTCCCAGGCACCCAGGTGCTACCTTTGTAAGAGTAGAATAAAGATGGCATTTATATAACGCACGTCCTGCGGCATAGCCATGCTCATAGCGCTTTACAATGACATTTTACTCCCCTGACCAACAGCAAACACAGAGCATGTAGCACAAGATTTGCAGCTTGTTAGGTGTGAATACATGTTTTTGATACAGTGACTGTGATGTCTTAGCAGCTAGGTTTTCATTCACACCTGAGTAGAGTGAGGTAAGCGAAGTAAAGTGCCTTACCCAAGGACACAGCACTGATGACTTGCGGTTGTGAGCTTGACAGCACATTAGCGAGGCTCAAACCCACGCGGTCATGCACGCTTGTACTGACCATGGTGAATGCCTCTTGACTCTCGACTCTGCTGAGAGTAGGTCACCACATAGCCACTGACGCCACGTTTAATTTTCTGTATCTGTTGGCCTACTTTCAGTTTATAGTCAAGTAGGTTGGTAATTCCACACATTTGAATTATCTCATTGAACATGAGGGTACCGGTCCAATGGCCTAGTGGTAAATCATCCGCCTTGGAACAGGGAGGTTGTGGGTTTGAACCCCTAGTTGAGTCTAACAAAGATTTTTTTAAAAAAGTTTTTTTCACTAACTGTCTCACCTGGCACTCAGCGTTGTGAGAAGAGAGCAACGACTTGTCGGCCAGTTTCATACTGTGACTGGGTGAGTCATTCAAGTAGGGCTGTAGTTTATGGCTCATTTGTGGTAGCCCATAAACTTGCCCGAATAGCACCATGTCTGAGATAACCTACAATGTTGAAAAGTGACGCTAAATCCACCAAATAAAAAAAAGCAACAAATGGGTGACTTATCGGTATAGAAATCACTTTTATTTGAAAACAAATATTGGCTACCAGGCCTATGTACAATTTATTGACATTCTAGGTTTCTACCATCTATCATAAGTTCAGGGTGAGAAGTAGCCCTGAAAAATCTTGAAAAAAATTTAGGACTTTGAAAAACCTTGAAAAGCCTTGAATTTTACAAAGAAATCTTGAAAAACCTTGAAAATGACAATTTTTGGAAAATTTGAATCAACCAAACTGAAAAAGGTATGATTTTTTATGGTCACGTACTGCTTACACAGCTTCAAGAAGTTTCGCAAATGGCAGCCATTACTGCTGGAACATAAAGCTGTGAGTCACGTAAGCTCACTTGATTTTATGGACACACTATATAGTAATTCATTTGGAATCTTGAAAAAACGTTTTTGGACCTTGAAAAAAATCTTGAATTTTATCATGGTGAGCCACTTCTAACCTTGAGCTGGTGAACCTGATACATTCCTGTTCATCAGTGTCACTGTCAAAATTTGCCCAACAATCTTAGATCAAAGTCAGTGAAATTTGGTTGTGCAGACTCAGAAAATGTATTTTTTTTCAAAAGATTTTGAGGTAGTGATAAATAGATAAAGGTGCGTATTATACAAGACATAAACAGTTTTTATATTTACAATGCTTTTTTTGTCTTTCCAGTTCTGGGATTACACCAACCCTCGGAGGAGTGAGGCAATGATCAGCTCAAAGAATCCTGTCTGGAGAGCTCGTTATACTGTATGTTAATTTTTCTTCCTCTGTGTGTACATAAAAAAGATTTTTTTTTACTTTCTCATTTTGTACATTTATACACCCTCTTTCAACAATAAGTGACCAGTTTCTGATAAGCGCTAGTTTCATTTTATGACAACAAAGGTGAACTCTGTGTCACTCATCACTCCCATGTATTAAAAACATTCTGCGTGTAATTGTTTTGTTTGTATTCAATTTTTCATGCTCACCATATAATTTTTTGCATTTAGTGAATTGGTGTGTTGTTTGTTTTAAGGGAGCTATCTATAAGTTGGGATTAGAGTAAAACCATTTGTGTACTCCAGGGAGTTAAATGCCGATGTTACTTTTACATTTTGGTACATATTCGCCATGCCTAAACGAAAATGAGAGAAATCAATCAATTGGACAGTTAGAGGCAGAAGTATCAATTTCGGAAGTTGCATTCCGTTTTAAAATGTGCAAGGACGGATTGTTCGTCAGTTGAGACAACGATTTCTAGCTACTGGAGCTGTATCTGACCTTCCTCACATTAGCCGGCCGAGAATAACCAGGGCTCTGATGATCGCAACATCCGATTACTACATTTGCATAATCGATTCCAAACGGCTCAGTCTACAGCAGGTCATTTTCCTTGATTACGGATGGTCGGCAACAACACTGTTTTATGCCGTCTCAGGGAAGTCGGAATTAGTGTCCACAGACCAGCAGTGAGACCTCGCCTCACCCACGAACATAGCTGGAACAGGTTGGAATGGGCCTGAAGGCATAGCAGGTGGATACTGCTTCAATGATCAAACGTTGTTTGGTCCGACAAATCGTGTTTCTTGTTAGAGAGAAGAGATGGTATATTTCAGTAAATGGATAAACTTCATCAGTGTTGAGTTTCACTGTTAAAACATGACTTGACTTTGTTTAGCTTGCATTTAACCAGAGTGGTCATTTACTTTTGAAAGAGAGCATATTGCTGAGTGTGTCACTTTTGTCTATGAAAGTTGACTCTTCGAGTACTATTATAATTGTTCCTTTTATTGGAAATTGCCTGAGGGGAAATTGTACACAGTTGTCCTAGGAAAGAGATTTTTTCAAATTTATACTTTGGGATCTCTTTTTAAATGCACTTTGAATGTGCAGTGGCACATCCCATCCTCATTTCTTTTACCTGTTCACATATCAGGCTGTCTTTTTATTTCCATCTCATGGCTAAGACAAGATTCTTTGATCAAAGGTTGTGAAATACCATGTTTAAATGTGAAGTATCCATGGGAAACTACTCTGAATATTCCTTGAATCCATGGTACGATTACGAATTTAGTTTCACTTATTTCCCATTGATGGTGAAGTAATCAAACTAGTAGCAAGCTTTTCATGTGAAATCAAATGTTATTGTTTGTCAAATATTGTTTGGCTGCCTAAATTTGACACTGCTATATTTAATACTCACATACCATGTCATATATCGTCCCTGTAACTTGGTACAAGCATAAGTCGGAAACTGGGTTATGACGTTTTTGGCTTTATTTGACTAGAATGGGTATCCCCTAATTGCTCTATAACTTTATACATTCTCATACATTTAGAGACTTGTAGGGTCAATTAATTGAGGAGTTGGGGGACACTCAGTCGAGTCATAAAGAGCTAAGAACGACATGACGCAGTTTCTGACTTGCGTGTTTAAAGACTGACTAGGATGATGTATTATAAAAAGGAATTGAAAACTGAAGTCTTCGGTGCCCTCAATGTCTCTCTCATATTATGGTCATTGCTTCTGACAGACCTTTTACTCTCCTGGGACCTCAATAGGTCCCATGATTTATAATTTATTATTGTTTTGTTTTATTTACATATTATTGCACTTCAATTACTCCTCTAGCTGTCCTTTGTTGTCCCTGTTCATTTGTATCTGAAGAAGGACTCTGGAATGTTATATGCTTTTTGTCCTGTCTTACCTCTTAGAGTGGTCCTAAACTTATATTTTGCTACGTATAGATGGTGGCCCGGTAGCTCAGTTGGTAGAGCGGCTGACTGCCATGTGAGGTGACCCGAGTTCGATCCCCAGCCGGGCAGTGGTTTTTTTCGGGGCCCCCTGTTCACCCAGCAGTATAAATGGGTAGCTAGGTCTTTCTAGACTTGGCGTAAGTAAAGTCGGCGTGGAAAGCAATGGCAAACTACCACATTATGCCGTGTGCCTAGTATAATTATGGCTCTACCCCTAATTCCCCTACCCTCAGACATGTTGGTAGTTTAATCTTCATTCTATATTATCGTTTATTTGCGTATTACGTATTATCTTATATTAATATGTGTTGCATGTACCCAGAATGAATTTCCAGCAAGGGATACATAAAGCAATCTTGAATTTTGAATCTTGATTCTTGAATCTTGGAATTTTGTTTTTACTGTTTTCAAACTGTACATCTATTTTGACGTCTCTAATTTCTGGTGGGGGTGAATTCCATCATCGGGCTGTGTTTGGAGGGAATGAGTGTAGATGAGCATTCATTGGCGATTTTTTTTGTCGGATAGATGTTGTCTTTCCTTGGTTTGATTTGAAGTTGAGTCATGGGTAATGTTGCTTGACCTTGTCTTGCCTTGAAAAATTTGACTTTTTGTTTTGCTCTTCTTTCTTTCAAGCTTGGTAAGTTCAAATCTTTCAGAATTTAGTTTACACTTTCTTCTCTTCTGTGCTTATTATGGACTAATCTACATGCTCTTTTTGTATTCTTTCAATTTACTGTAGTTGTTTCTTGGTTTGTGTGTCCCACACACTTCCACTGTACTCCAAAACTGGTCTAAAAACGTAACGTTTTTTCTCTAGTGCGTTTTGGGCAAGACTGAATGTTTCAGCTCAACAATCCAAGTTTACCCTTAGCATTCTTACATATTTTGTCGATATGCCTTTGCCATGACAATTTGTGGTCTAAAGTCACTTCTAATGAGTGAAATGCAACAAGTTGTATTGTACCGGCTATGCCATTTGATTTTATATGGGAAATGAATAGACAAAATAAAGAAGTAAGTAGTCCATTAAAGCCGAATCGACTCATTGGGAAGGCCCTTATCTCAGTTTCTATTTTATGAAACGGACACGGACAGCTTTTATCCACCTTTCGCTGAATAGGACTGCAGAGAGCTTTCCTCGCCAAAGTTGTACCCGTTTTGACCTGGGTCGAGTGAAGGAACATGGGAATATTTTCTTGCTTAAGGAAAAAACGCTTCTGGCCTTAGCGAGATTAGAACCTAATGTCTTTCGTTCGGACTACAAGCCAAGGCTCTACCACTGATCTACAACGTCCTAACGGAAAAATAATGTTGGGCCCAAAATAAACTTTCTATGTTTTTGTGAATGTGGTTATATAACAGGTATGACTTCCAGGTCATGTGCTTTAAATACTAACTTGCACCATTTTAACGCTGATTCCCTAAACTATTTCCATTGCGCCTCTCAAAAGATCTAAATCCACAATTGCTTCCAGGATGTGGTAGGAAACTTGATGGGGAAGAAATTCTGTCCATATTGATTATCGGTATATTGTAATCTATATGGGAAGTATAAAGAGCTGAGCAGACTCTACCATATTCAAAATGCAAGTCTTCACGGTCAAGCCTGCCTTACATTTACAAAATTGTGGAGGTAGTTTTCGAAAATGATCATTTTAAGTTAGAGATTAATTGATTGATTGATAGAAATTAAGTGCGGTACATCCTTGTGGATGTTCCTAAGGCTCGAGACAGGAATATCTGAAGGAGTAGCGAGAGAGAAGGTAAAACAAGGAAAACAGTGCTACCTTAATCGACTCTTACGTCAATCATGGACAAATGTCTTCTTTCTATCAGGTTCAAATGAAAGTG
>JAOYNN010017028.1:0-12969 GCA_025770095.1 Goniobranchus kuniei | reverse complement strand
CTCTCTCTCTCTCTCCATCCCTTCTTCTCATCAACTCAGTATTATTCTGGGCTTTATCATTTTGAATTAAATTTGATTTTTTTTTCTTAATTCCTTTTCTTCTAAGAAGTGAGAGATATAGATGGACAAATGTGTCAATTGTTCTTCAATAATGGCCATCAATCAATGAACGGTAAAACACACCCAGAATTTGATGCAATTTATTGAGAAATCAACAAAATTCACAAAATATGAGAGCTATTTGCTTTTTGATTCTGTATCTTTGACATTTGACTTGGCAGACCTATTTGTAAAGAAAACTGTTGTTACTCATTAGCAATTTTTCAGGTTTAAAGTTCAGGCTTGCCAATAAGCCCTTTTGGTTTTGTCTTTAATACAAATTAACTTTTTAAAAAATTTTTACAAAATCAGTAATTTTTGCTTTTAGCTATCAAGTACGACAAGCCTGCCATTCTAACCGTCCATAAGTACGTCTAGCCTAGCCATCTAGCTGTCATTAAGTACGTCTAGCCTAGCCATCTAGCTGTTATTAAGTACGGCTAGCCTCTTCCTTTAGTTAATGTGATGTTGTCATATTCTTGGATACCCACGGACATTTTTTTAAGGCAGTATTCACTAGTCTGTATTTTCCGTATGGAAGTGTCTACGTACACGATAACCTTGTACCTAGACCCACAGTCTACGTATATTACAGAGTAACCGTGTAACTAGACCCACCGTCTACGTACAAGGTAATGCGGCATGTAGACTGTGGGCTACGTACATGTTAAATACAATACAATGCTGAATGGTTCAAATTTTTTTAAAATTTTGAATGAGTCAGATCTCTAAAGATCATGTGTTGTGTTTTACTGGACGCTTGCGAGACCAGGGACACACCATACTATATCTGGCATTGGCAACGCGTCGTGTGTGTTATTATAGGCCTATTTAAAACAATAGTGTAGCAGGCCTACACATGTGATTTTACAGTTTGTTTTAACTGAGGTCCATGAGGACATCTCGCAGAACGCAAAGCATGCTAGGGATGTTCCCTGTAATTAGCCTATGGTCTACATGCAACTGGCCATAATGCTTTGAGTATTTATCAAATCACTCGTATTATATGCCCAGTGACGGCTTGAGCTTGAAGCACGGTGTGCTCTTACTATCACTCTCAAATTATCAGCATCAGACTACTTGCTGTCGATTTCCAATTTCCCGATTCTGATGTGCAGATATGCAATTTTTTTCATTAACAGACTATTAATTGAGCTGGTAATGGTGGAATGAGAGAGAGAGAGAGAGAGAGAGAGAGAGACGGATAGAAAGAGAGAGAGAAAAAGGGGCAGAGAGAGAAAGAGAGAAAAAGAGGGAGAGAGAGAGAAAGAGAAATAGAGAGAGGGAGAAAAAGAGAGAGAGAAGGGAAGATAGAGAAAGAAAGAGAGAGAGAGAGAAACAGCGAGAGAGAGAAAGAAAGAGAGAATCAGGCAGGTGCATCGTTCAACGTTTTGCCGCATGTCTTGATCTAGGCCTATTACTCTCTACTCTCGATAAAATTTGTTAAAGAAGATTCTTGTACTCATTTCTTACCTCTGTCCTCGGAATAGATAAAAGAGGTTTTTTAAATGAATGTGGAGAGGGCACATAAATCATGAAAGACTGATTTTTAAACCCATGTAGGCTAGAGTAGGCTACTTCATTCACAAGTCATGCAATCTTTGTGGGAGTCTTATCAGCCTTGGGTTCTTCTTCCATATATGGATGGCCCTGGTCGCAAAGCATCCCAGTCCAATGAGGGCAATTTTACAGGAGAAAGAAAAGACCGATTAGCATAACGAATACGGCCAGCAGATGTGTAGCCGAATGATATGTGCATCACGTGTTATGAGCATAAAGGGACTGGTGGCCATTTAAAGCATTGTTTGGTATTGCTTCACATTACGTTCAGCGGAGTTGGATTTTTTGCGAATCTCATATTCCACTGCGAGATGGATGCTTTGAGGCCGGGCGGAGAAAGCCATTTTCTGCCCACGTAATGCCACGCGAGTTGACAGTTTGACTAGAGATGGCCACTTTTGTGTGACGTCGAGTGTAATCTTAAGGATGTACATACAATCAAACACGTGAAGAGGGTCAACATTGCAGTCTCTATCAGTACATGTAATAGCAGTTGATTGATAACATAGACAATAGGTATAATATTATCACATTTTTAAAGAGAATTTCTGAAGCTCTAGCTCTGGGAGGTTTTTCTTTTGAGATTTGTATGTCTTTCTTTTCCTTTCCTCTTGTTTTGTTGTGGTGCATTGCATTTTCGGTCATTTTTCATTCTTCTAAGACATTTCGGTCATAGAAATTGTGGCATTTTTATAGCTGTTGTTCCCGCTAAGCTTCTCTATGTGCTGCTTTTTACGTAACAATTATTTCATCATTATTATTATTATTTCGGACTTGGACATCTTTTGACAGAGACTATCAATATGCCCCAGCCACTCACATATGTCAAGTGTTAAATACTAGATCTAGATACAGTTCTTTATTATGTATGTTTTTCATACTTATAGCATTATTAAATTACGATTGGTAATGTAAGAACACCCATTTGGACACTTTTCCAGTCCAAACAGGCTGATTGAGACTCGTCCTAAATACGATATTAACGCTCTTTTTTGTTGTTGTTAGTTGAGTCGTCCCAAGTAAGTCTCGAAATACAAAACGTTTCAGAATTGTAAACACTACTGCGGCAGTGTGTTCACATGTGTGTTTGTAGGTATATGTGTGTGTGTATTTTTGGTTATGGCCCAACAAGGAGGGCACAGTGACCTCATCCGATGGTCTAACTACAACAGTTGTTCTTGGAAAGAAACCAGGTCAACAGCAGTGAAACTGAGCCACAAGCTCCAAAACATCTTCAAAAAATTAAGATTAAAATAAACTTTTAATCGTTAAATCCTTTCAAATTCAAATCATGGAGGTCATCTTCGTTTAAGGTTGATATGTTGATGATACAATTTTTAATGTTTTTTGCTTTGTTTTGCATGACTCTTAATGTACACACAAATTAAATGATGCATTTTTTTTGGCTGGGCTTTTCTGTCAGCAAACAAATCAACTTTTCATCAACAACATGACTGACATTAAGCCAAAAAATATCCAGGAAGTGGGCCCCCAATTGGGTCTGATTGAGTGTTCTAAGTGACCCATTAAATTAATCTGTAACATGATTTTCCATATGAAAGCGATGGAAATGAAGCAAGAGAGACTAAAGCAGCCGCCATTGTGTGCATTTCCTATTCCAATACCTGCGATCAACTTGATACTGTCACAATCAGATGTTTTTGTTTAGGGGATGTCCATATGGGAACACCCCGCAGTGTGTCTGGGATCAAAGCATTCAACTAAAACATAGTCGATTATTATAAATACTCGAGAATTACTTGAACATACGGAAGAAATCCCTTATCCTGGTTTAGAACTACTGGATTAGAGTCATCAATTACGATTACTCCCAGTCCCCAAGCAATTTTAGTAAGTTTCTACCCACATCCAATTTTTTTAATAAAAAAAAAGAACAATGCTATTTTCACAACATCGTGAAATTAGATTATTGAAGCTATTATCACAATATGCCGAAAATCTTAACATTGAGACCAATTTATGGGGGTACAAGTTTTTTCTCTTTTTTTTTTCCTTTTGACAGGGTGGGAGTGAGCAGGGTAAGGGATGGGGGTTATTACTCTGGCCTGCAAATCTTGGGTAAAATCTCGGCTGGCCTGCACTGCAATTGTCAATCCCTCCCGTTTATATAGCCTAGATCTTACTTAAACGATCGTAAAAACATAAGTGTGCAGTGTTGAGTTCCAGAGGAGTAGCCTAACTAAGCATTGAATGGCAACATTGAGCGAAAACTCAAGTCAAAAGAGGCAATTTTCAGCCGGCCTTCCGGACTTCAGTCGCTTGACTGTGAAGTTCAATCGCAATCACCGGAAAAAGTGTTTAGCGGGCAATCTTTCAACCATAGTCAAATATTTGTGTGTGATCTACCCAATCCGGTTCTGCTGATGTGGATCTAGATGCTATTGTTATTTCTCACACTCAAACAATGACACAGCTAGTGAAACTTTTGCATGAAAAAAATGAAAGAGCAGAAAGCAGGTTTTGTGGTCATCGAATATCTCGTTCATTGGACAATGACATATGTTGTGAAAATAGTGTCTAAATCTAATGTCACAATAACGTGAAAATAGCCACTCTTTAAAAAATTATTCATGAGAATCAACTTATCATATGAAACACATCTCTCACCTTGGCACTCAAATTGTGGTAAAAAAAAATTGTGGTAAAAAATCATGATTAAAGGTGAATGCTTTTCACTGCATGACTGTACATTTATTGTACAATGGTGACTGCCTAAAGTTCTGCTGCCTTCTTGCCCAATTTGCTTAGAAGTGCCCACAATTTCAATGGAACTGATTTTTTCCTCTATATAAATTACTCCTCTAACTACATGTCTGTTTCAAAATTTGTATGCATTCTCTTAGTGTTTAAGATCCATACCTCGAACATGGCAATTCGAAAGCATATACTGGAAGTTTCGACTTTAATTGAATGTATGGCAGTGTAAGGGTTAACAATATTAAGATTAGTAAATTATTCTCTCTAGATCAGAATCAATGTATATAATGTATTCCTCAGTGGGCTGCCCTTTCCACCCTATTTTTTAAACCTTGATCTGATGTAGCCTTAATACTCGTTTCGCCTAAATGCCCATCATGATTTTCTCTGATCAGTGAATATTAAGCAGAGAGGAGGGGAGAATAGAAACAAGAAAAAAAAAGGCAGTAACACAAAAATACCCACTGAAGGTTGATTTGTACACATTAGTGTTGAAAAGTCATTCTTGATGCAATAGAGTTAAATTCAAAACACTTCCAACTTAATATCCCAGCCTTCTCCCTGGCTTTATCATCCTCCATAGTCAGGGGATTGCAAGTTCCGTGTGAAGCCTTCCACTAGTTTCCTCTTGAATTTCTCAAGTCTGGTTTTTTCATCATGAGAAATGAGCCTTTGACTTTAAAATTAAATCATTAGATTGGCACTCTTCTTGCATAAAATAAACCATTTATAACCCCCTTTTCTCAGTTTCTCTGTCTGAAGTACTGAAGTATTGTGATTGCTGATCAGCACTTAACAACCAATCAGGTTTGTTCTTGTATGAGGAGAGTATACCTGGCTTTTCTGTTGTTGACTATTGGGTTACGAGCGTAATCATTTCAATACACGAAATAGGTTGAATCCAAATGTCTGATGCAAACCATAAATAACATCCAATTAGACAGCTTGATAATGACAAAAGGTATGTCATCAAATTATATATCAAGGTCACTCCGTAAACAAGACTATGGAGCTGTATACAGTCACCACAACTTGAAAGGCACTTTCCAACAAGTTAAGAACAGTTCTCCCTTAATTTATTGTACATTAAACAGAACCAACCCAGGGTCACCCAGGATTTTGTCTCAACTGTCTGTGCCTATATGAAATTGTCCAAGGCTGCTGATGATACATTGCCCCCTTGTGTCAGAGCAGAGATCAATGTGTCCACCATGTCTCCAAAAATCCACCATCCATCCATTCGACTGAATGACACAACAACTGAGAAACACATGCAATTCTACAGGCTAGCATTAGTGTCCTAGAGTCAAGGAGAAGAACAAGAAGAAGAAGGACTGGGTTGCTGATAGAAAAGCTGTAAACATTCATTGAAATGTTTTAATACTATGGAGGGTCTTATTGATTTTTTCTTTTATGAATTATCAAACAATGAATTTTATTGATTTTATTTTAATATCTGACTAACTTTCAGAAATCTGACATCAATAAAGAAGAACAGTGGTCACTATGAATGGCATCAAGACTGAGCCGGAAGATGACTTTCCGAGTTACATGAACTTGTCTGACAATTTCCAGTCTCTGCCTTCCACATCTTCTTAGTGAGTTAATACAATATATACTGAAGCTCCATTTTCAACTTTTTCTAACATATGCATTACAAATTACTTCCAACAGAAAACAGTTTGTCTTTTAAATGGCTCAATGGTTAAGGCATAGGCTTGGGACCAGGAGGTCCTGGGTTTGATTCCACCAGTGACTAGTGGTGTTTTTTCCTTTAGTAAGAAAATTTACCCTGATTGCTTCACTCAACTCAGGTGTTAAATGAGTACCTGGCAATAGGCTGGTATTGTTTCGAAAAATGTGCTGCATTTTACTGTATATCCCCAGGGGGTATGCCTGCCAGGAAACACTAGTAAAGCGCTTGGAGCACGTAGTGGATTTAGAGCGATATAAAAGCTCTTTTTTTTTTCCTTAGATCTGAGCTTAAAACATAAAAGACATGTTTTTACCATTTTTCTTACGAAAGTTTCAAAATCCACTATAAGCCAAGTTTTTCTTTTCCTCATGATATAGTTCCTACATAGATTTAGAATAAGTTGGGATTTATCGACGAACAAGTATGGTTTAAGCAATGTTTATAGAATGCAGATAGAGGTCAGTAGTATGTTATATATGTAAAACTTTTTTTTTAACCTCATTATCTCCAGTTTAGTTTCATATAGTGTTGGGATTTTTTTCATGAATTCAAGTGTAAGAGAGAACTGTTATTGAACAAACTGTAAACGCATGCTTTTGTTTTTCACACCAATCAGTGTTGATAGTAATAGTATTTTGGCAAATATATGTAATTTTGCTGTACGTAATATGTTGTTGTTTTTTTTTAAACAAGATTTTCTTAGTCAGAGCTTATTTCTTGGGTGATGTATGGGTTGCATAATTGCCTTTTTGTTCTTTTTCTTCCAGCTTAGCTATGTTACCCTATCAATAATTTTCCCTTTTTTTCTGTCATAGTTTCAATCCCCCAATGATAGAAAATGCCCATGTCAAGGTAGAGAATGATGCATCTGATGAAGCTCCTGTTGTTACTGACCTTGATCTCCATCCGCCATTAAAAGAGCCCAAGAAAAGAGGACGTCCTAAAAAGGTTAAAGAGGACGGGTATGGACTTTTCCCTGTTTTGAAATGGAATTTTGAAAACATTCAGGGACCTTAGTTTTAGAAATCCTATTTTGTGAAGCTCACCCTTATGCCAGTTTAGGTCCTAGAAACGATATTTTCCTCATTTGGTCATTAGTGTTAATATTAGTTTGGAATGCTACCTAGTAAACCAATGTATGCATCTGTATTGAATTTATGAAATGTTCTTCTCCCTACAAACATTCTCTCCCAACCTGCCTCCAAGCTTGCAAGTGCCACCGTTTTGGAAACTTTCACGGATTTGGCATTTCTTCTCTTTTGAATAAGTAGTGAGTTGATGTGATTATCTCCACATGTTCTTAATATTACATTTCTGCCCGCAGATTATGTGAAAATGAATCTTCCCCTAAAAGTAAGTCGGCAGAGAAAAAATTAAAACAGGAATCAATCACTGACCATGCAAATGTCAAAAAGAAAAGAGACCGGTTCAATGGCATGCCTGAAGAGGAAGTCTTACAGAGACTGTTACCAGATATTTTGGCCCCAAATTTAGACATTCTTATAGTGAGTATGCTGCCAGATATTTTGGCCCTATATTGAAATATTGTAACTGAAGATGTTGCCTTGTGTTTTGACATCAGATTAACCCTCGAACCGCTAGCCTGAGCGCCTCTGCACTGTCCCACCCCACTACCGTGCCTGCATAAGGTTGACACCCATATAAACGAGTGCCTAGGACAGTTCAGGTAGTCACCAGTCAGCTGATTTATTTTCGTCCTCAAAACTGTGACTCGAGTTGACATCAAACTTCAAATGAGCCCAATCCCCCTATTTTAGATTCTAATTCTAATTTTGATGTACGTCTCAAATTTGAGTACTTGATATGTATATTTTTTTTTTTTTTAATTTTGGTTATTTATGGTCCTGTTTTGTGTGTGTGTGTTGCGTGTGTGTGAACTGTGTGGGTAGGTATTTGTCTTATCTATCTCTAGATCTAAATCCAATGGGTAGTTCTGGGTAACCTAGTTCTGAATTAGCCATCAGTCAATAACTCCAATTGTCTATTAAATCGTCAATGTTGATTTCTGCAATAAGATGAAAACGCACAGTATGTGTTCTTGAAGTTACGAATACATTAACTAAGCAACAGGGTTTTTGAGCTGAATAATGACTGGCTAGATGCTTGATACCTCTTTTATACACCTTTTCAAAGGCAAGAGTATCAGTAACAGGATGCCTAGTTGTGTATAAGACACTCACACATATACACATAAGCACACTCTTACTCAGACACTTTCATTCTATCAGGGACACAATAACTCTCAACACTGTGTAATCCTCTCCCATCCCCCATTTGCACTAACACAACATGTTGGTATCAAATTTTGTCATTTCTGCCTCTCACTCTAATCAGAGCAACTTTGCAATGATTGGCAGGTCATAATCACTATCAAATGAATTGATAACAACACAAGAGACCAATTAGAGCAAGGCCTGAGACCTACAGCTTACAGCACAACACCTCATTCATTTTTTACCAACAACCAGACGTGCTACAGTCTGGATAACAACAGCGCAAGGCCCAGGACAGGTTTGACTTTGTCCCACCTCCACAATCACCAAATGGTGATGCAGTCATAGTACATAGTTGCGAAATGTCACCACCTATAGGTGATTTCAGCAGGCTGCCGTAGAAACCAGGGTAACACCATATGTTGTGCTCAGCGGTTCCAGGGATAAGACTTTTTTATTTATTGAGCTTGTTGCCAGATATTTTGAACCTATTATTAAACATTCTTACAGTGATGATGTGGATATTGCGCCATGTATAAACAAAATAATCTCACCTTGTATTTTGGCATCAACTTTAAACATTCTTCATGTGTGAGTATGTTGCTAGATATTTTGGTCCCTAAAACAGAAGAAGTAAACACACAATTATTTCCTCTCTCCCTACATTAATGGCTGACTTATTACCATTCTTATTTTATTAACCATTCTCAAACTTTTATTTCATCTCTACAAAGCAGATTGTACTGGAAATCATGTAGTCATTTCCTCTTTCACCTCTTAAAACTCTTTGCCTATGGTATCTTGCTAGATATTCTGGCATTAATGGAGACATTCTTCAAGTGTATGTGACCTTGTATGTAGACAGTACAGCAATAATGTAACTGGAGATATTGACAGTAATTTGAAAATACCTCCTTTTATGAAAAATTAATATATGGGAAAACAGATCCCTACTGTATTTTTTTGTTCTTAGCTTTTTCAATATTTTCTTGTTGAGCTAAAAGCGATATGAAAATCAAGAAAACTCAAGTTTGAACATTCATATTTTAAGGGTTACATGAATTTATGAGTTATGAAATCCAACTTCTTGAAGTAAACGAAAATTTAAAAAAAAGAAAAAAACACTTACACACACACACACACACACACACAAAACAACTCATTTTGATTGTCAGCCGATTTTATTGAATAGACCATAACTTAATTCAATCTCTTATCTCTCCCCAATTTGCTTCATATGAACTTCATAAAACATCATAGCTTTGTCATGAGAAAATGTTCTTATCTTTCAGATTGGAATAAATCCTGGTTTGTTTGCAGCTTATGTAGGTCACCATTATGCAGGACCTGGAAATCACTTCTGTGAGTTTGATATAAGGCTTAAGATTTATTGTACATCTCTTAGGCATTCAAAGTTTTTCTCATTCAGTCATGGATCTTGTGAAGATCAGACTCATGTTTGTCACAAGGTTTTATTCTGTTCCTGCATTGGTGTGATGACTTGAGGCAATTCAAGAAAGGGTAGTCCCAAGATTCTATCATGAATTCAGTCGTAAAAGACTTTGTCTATGATATTCACCGTAATTGGAATTTCGTTTAGAAATAATCATTGGTCATTAGGTCATTTAGTCCACTGGAAAAATGTGAAAAACTTCTTATTCAAATTTCAAATTCAATGAATGAGTTCAATTATTTATTTTTTGGCTTGGCATTCAGAATTATATCACATGGCTCAGGTCTATTACTCTAGACATAAAGGGATCTTCTGAAAGACATGAATTTTGTACTCAATTCAGAATGTATTGCCTTTGGGTAAGAAAAGAAGTTTATAAGATTTTCGAGTTAGATATTCTCAGATTTCCTTATCAGTCAGCAATATGATTGTTCAGTGAAAGTTTATATTCTACTTCCAGATATTTGGTTCTATTTCAATCTAAAGCAAGTTTTAGGAATTGATGGGGTGTAAACAGTTGCCTTTAAAATTACGCTTAAGTTTACCCTACAATACTTAAGTGTTATGGGTTTTTACAAATTTTCCGCTATTTATGTGATAAGTCATTTACATGCCATAAGGCCTGAATTCATTAAACAAATGGTGGGTATGAGGGGTATCCCGCTATTTACAAGTTATCAGTCGACAAAGAAAACAGTAGAATCCCAAGTGTTTTAGAGTAGAGAAAAGGCAAGGATTCACTTGTATGAAGTGGCAAGCCAAAGCAAGCTTCCTGGGACACTTACCAATTCCAAGATGCCAATAGCAGATAGTAGATGACAAAATCTTGAGTAAAAACTGTCAAAACTCTACAAATTCAATGCACATAGGGACCTGCAAATTAAAATTGTTTGACACAATACCTTTCAACTCATCCAATAAGAGCTGTGTTCCAAATTGACAACCAGCCTGCAAGGAGCTAGGATGAACCAACCATGTCAAGACACTACTATCGGCAAAGCAACTTCAACAACAAAAGGAAAACACAAAACCATGCTTGCCATTGTTTCTCACCAATGTCTCCACCCACCCTCACACACACCCACTCAAACACCCACACACACACCCACACAGACACACAAGCATACAAGTTTACTTCAGTCTCTGAGTTTGAACTGAATTCCTGATTTCTGACATGACCTGAGTGGGTCTCAGTTCTTTCTTTTTTTTTTCTGTAGTTTCCTTTGAAGAGAGAGAGAGTTTATGTAGTCTGTATAAGTAATTACCTGTTTCGTTTTATTGATGTAACTTTGATATCGTAAATCTCTCATTATTTTTGTTTGTTTGTTTGTCTGATTGACACCAAATCATTTCCAATGTAACTTGTTACAAATGGCAATAAACATTCAATTATATTCAATTCAGTTCATTTGAAGAGAGAACTAAACTGCTGTCCTGGACAAATTTGTGTTCCATGAATCCAATGTTTAAGAGAGATTTTTTTTTTTAATGCATGCTCATTTTATGACTTAATTCTGTATTAATATGACTATGTTTTCTCCATTGAACTAGGGAAATGCCTATACTTGTCAGGCATAATACCAGAACCTATGAATGCTTATGATGATTATAAATTGCTCAAGTATGGAATTGGTTTCACAAATATATGTGCCAGAACTACTCGTGGAATTTCAGACCTGAGGAGGTGAGCTCTTATGGCAGGAATGTAATCCTTCAGATTTTTTGTGATTTCAGAATTGTTCGCATCCGTAAGGCATATGCTTCCTAAATTTCTTTTGTATTTGCCAGTATGATTTATTCATACTTCTCTATTACGTTGTTGCCTGGCAATATTTCAGAAATTGTTTTGGTTGCATTTAGATGCTGGTTGTTTACAGTGGTTAATGAAATGCAATCAAGATTTTAACTTGATGAAGATCTTTAGGGGATCATTCCTAGATCCACATCTTCATTGTTTCAGACCTGTACAAATTTAAGATCTTAACTTTGAAGGGATCGTTCCTAAATCTACATCTTCATTGGTTTTAGGGTTGTACAAATTTAAGATTTTATCTTGATAGAGACTTTGAAGGGATCAATCCTAAATCTACTTCTTCATTGGTTTAAGGGTTGTACAAATTTAAGATTTTATCTTGATTGATACTTTGAAGGGATCAATCCTAAATCTACTTCTTCATTGGTTTTAGGGTTGTACAAATTTAAGATTTTATCTTGATAGAGACTTTGAAGGGATGAATCCTAAATCTACTTCTTCATTGGTTTTAGGGTTGTACAAATTTAAGACTTTAACTTTATTGAGACTTTGAAGAGATCACACCATAACTAAATTTACATCTTTATGGTTTAAGGATTGTGCAAATGCAAGAGACCTTGACTGATACCTTGAAGGGATCAAACCATCACTAAATTTACATCTTCATGTTTTTAGGGTTGTATAAATTTAACTCTTCTGAAGCAGCGCGTACTTTGTCATTCCTATGACTCTCCGTTAACTACTCGCGGCATGTCTTCGATCAGTATACTGTCAGGGTGTGAGTATTCCCAGGTCATGGTAAGGTCAGTAAATGAAAATCTATTAACTTCCCTTTAATGTAAGTGAAATAACAAATAAATTACAAAATTTCCAAATGGAAGCTATAAACTAAGGCGAAGAATATAGATATAGATTACTCATATGTGTTCATTAAGTTCTTGAAAAAATGTTGGTTTTACTTGAACACAAAAATTAAAGATGGACGATACAATATTTGATGACCCCCAAAAAACCACCAAATAAGCAGATAAATATACATCCTGGTGTGATAGCTGTGAGGTTATGTATAGAGTATAATTAATTGCAGATTATCAAACGGTCTGAAGGTTTAGGATTATATCTGGTGTGGCAGAAGAAACTCACTGTACTTTGGACCTCAATAAATCAGTAACGTGTGAATGAATTTCTTTCTAATTTTGTTGAAATTATGATCAAGTACAACTTGATGAGATTTTAAAAGGACATAAAAATTCCTTGACAAACTTAAAAGTTATGATTTTTTTCACGAACTGCCAAAAGTATAGATGGTGTCGTGCTCTAACTGTGCAATTGTTTTTTTAAATATTTTTCAGGAGACAATAAAACCATTTTTTCTCCAGCTGTAAGCGAGCTATCAAAAATGTTTAATACACAAGCTTACTAACTGAATTGTTATGTCCTTATGGTTAATTTAAAC